>JACDJE010000066.1:876952-1112848 GCA_016647715.1 Pavo muticus | reverse complement strand
CCCCCTGCAGGCACATGCTATGGTCATTACAAATTGCTCTCTGCAGGCAGACAGGGGTTACCAAGGGGCCCTACCTATTCATACTCATCAAAGCCAGGATTTAAGCTGGGGAGAAGTCCACCACAATTCCCATGTGTTTCAACTAAGTCCTGTAAGAATTCAGGTTTAGGACAAGGGTTGTTTTTCCCTCCAAAAGGGATATGTCTCAGTGATGACACCTACTGTACACCTCCAGATTTGCTGAAATTTGGGTGAAAATATTACTTTTCAGCAGTGTGCACAGCCCAGGGTGTAACTGGGCCACAGGGGGACTTGTAGGTCATGGTCCATAGCAGCACTGTCCAAGGAGGCCCTGAGCAAACCTGTCCCACCAGCAATTGATGGAGAGAGGAGAGCAGGAAGAAGAGGATGAAGTCTACCCTACTGCTCTTCCTGGGGCAACCCAGCCCTGAACTATGCACCCAGTGTTGCAAACTGGTTCTGCATACCGAAGTGCCAGAGTTCTGTGCATCACGGAAGCAGATGAGCTATGCTGGTTTACACTCAGGAAGGTCACATCTCCAGAGTAAACCTCCGAAGCATGAGAGGCCGTTTATCTCTTGTTTATCTCTACGCATCAGGTGGGTGGTGGCCTCAGAATCAGAGCAAACACTGATCATTGCAGTTGTCATATAGCCTCCCACAAACCAATTTGAGAAAATAAACCCTATTTCATGTGAAGTGGGAAGACAGAGAGAGAAATGTTTGTCTCCTCAAACCCCAGTTCGTTTGGGACATTGTGCAATTCAATTTCTGTGTGCATATAAGCAGCCTTGAAAAAATCCTCATGGGCTGGAGCACCCTTGGGTTAATTTATAGCTAAAGGGGAGAAATTGATCATAGCAATCAACTTAAATAATACTGCTCCAACAGAGATGTCATGCTGTGTACTTATCTCTTCACCCCAAACCACATCAAATACATTTAGACATGTGTCAGAAGTAAGAATAGTTATAAACAGCAAAATTTACATAGGTTGGTTCATATAAGGTCTTTAGACATGATTCTCATGCTAGTTATATTGGTAAAACACAACAGTATCTGAACAATAACAGTGTGATCCGTCTGGTGCTAAAGGAAGGAGAATTAGGCCATTAGATCGTGATCACTCACATTATGTAAAAGTTTATATTCACTTAGTGACAGGAAACTGAATGTGTAGATACTTCTGAGGTTCAGGAAGTACAATGCTCAGAAGAAGCATCAGAAAATATACACAGGAAGGAGGACTGAAGTGGGTTCAAAGTCTGCTGGCAGAAAACAGAACTTGTTTTATTTTTTTACCACTGTTTTTACTAAATGAGTTGTTGGGAGAAGAGCATGGGACACAATGGGGGAAGGGACACCAACCTCCTTAAGTCTCTTGTTTTTCATAATTTACAACAAGGGGATCTCCTTGTCATGCTGGCTGATTTTCCAGTGCCATAGACGTCAACCTCTATCAAGGCTCGTCATTTTGCCCCTGCTATCTGGGGATTCTGAGAAATTCGTTACTGGAAAAAAGTATTAATGTAAGAAACAGAAAAGCCAACCTGTAGACTTTTTATGTAGCACCTACAGACTCTTAAAATCGTATTACTGATTAAGAAAATGGCCTATTTTTCCACAAGAAGAAAACACTGTAGCAAACAAGTAACACTGTACTGTGGTCGAATAGATACTGATTCATTAACTCAGTATTTTCAGATGTTTCTTTCATGCTACTCTAAAAAATGTTCCTTGGAGTGGTATTGTTTAGGCATACTATAAACTCCAGGGTGATTTTTTGTTGCTTAAAATATTTTTTCATGACATGCTGCTGGATATTTACAGATACTTGAGAGGGCTAGAAACTGCAAGAAGGCAGCACAGCTTAAAAAATATGAACATTTTTTAATTAAGTATATTTTCAAATTAAAATATGTCTTCCGGTGATTTCTGTGCTAAAAACAAATATGAGCATTGTATATCTGGGTAAAAACTTCACTAGTCCGAGCAGATTAAATAGGGTGGGATTGTTCTTTGTTAAGTAAGTCTGACTTTCACACACTGGACTGCATAATAAATGCTTATGCAGTACTTATGGCAATGTGTTCTTGCCATGAACATGTAACCATCAGTGTGATAAAATAATATAGATTTTCTTTAAAGTCCTACAATAGAATTTAATAGATAAGTTTATCTCTGCTGTGGAGCGTAATGAGGAAACTCGTAAAATGTGGCGATGTTACAGTTCTCTAATACGGTCCCTCTGAATTTATGTCATTTTTTACTGTCAACTTTTTTATTTCTTGTTTTAACTATTAATTTAACTATAGTTAAATTCTTGTGAAATTCCCTATAAGGCAGATTATTTGACATTTCAGCACTAACATAAAAAGATTTGCAGGGAAATTCACCGAAGTACAGGATCAGTTTCAGTGCAGTTCAGCCAACGAAACTATGAGTTTCAAAACTACCACTGAGTTAAGTGCAGCCAATAGTTTACCCTGTTTTGATATCTGGGTGTTTAATTTCTTTGAATATGAAACCCTAGAGAAGCTTTTGTAAATGTGACCCCATGCAAATCAAAATCTAAGAATGTTTTCATTACATTCTGTGAACTGAAACTGCTGAGTTTCACATCTCTCTAGATTTTAAGCTACTAAGCCAGGGGAATTTTCATGTTCAGGTAATTAAGATAACTCAATATTTAAAACTTCAGAATTAATTTTTATTGCTATGCGTTCTGTTCTGAACCAGTTTTCAAACCCTCAAACTTGGATTAATTTGACACTGATTTTAGAAAAAAAGAAAAAGGATGGTAGAACTTTTCTTAGAATGGAAATTTCCCCAGAACCCTTGTGTAGCATTACCAGAATGTCCTGAGCTCTAACAATGGCCTCATACACTGGAACTCCTTTTGTAGTGTTTTGTCTTCAACGGGTTTTTAAGGGCATTTAATTTGACTGAAAATCATAGAATCATAGAATGGTTTGGGTTGGAAGGGACCTTTAAGATCATATAGTTCTACCCTCCTGCTATAGGCAGGGACACCTCCCTCTAGATCAGGTTGCTCAAAGCCCCATCCAGCCTGGCCTTGAATGCTTCCAGGGAGGGAGCATCCACAACCTCACTGGGCAACCTGTTCCAGTGTCTCACGACCCTCACAGTAAAGAATTTCTTCCTAATATCTAGTCTAAATCTACCCTCTTCCAGTTTAAAGCTATTGCCCCTTGTCCTGTCACTACACGCCTTTATAAAAAGTCCCTGCCCAGCTTTCTGGTAGGCTGTATGTTTTAATGTCACAGTGAGAAGTGTTCACATCACTCATTTTAGGCATTTAATTATATGTTATTTGGTATTTTCATTCTCTTATTTTTGAGGAGCACAGATATGCATACAGTTTGAGTAAACCTTTTTAAATTACTCAGATTATAGCATGGCAATTCTCCTGGGGCCTCATCTGCTGTCTTAAACTCACAAGCCTCTTTCCCATCAAATTGCTATTTTCACTGGAATCCTTAGCCACTGGGCATGACCATTAAGAAGTCACTAAGAACAAGACAAATTTCTGTTCGCCATCTGAGTAGTTTTGATAGAAATTTGGAAATTCTGCTCCTTCATTTGGTCTGGGACAATTAAGAAATATAGTTTGGGTTTTTTGTACTTCAGTTTTCTGTTCCTGGGTAGGCTTTACCTTTACCTTTACCCGAAACTTCCTTAACAATGGAAAGATTCAGTCCAGCAAGAATGAGCATCATAAATGGGGCAGTTGGAATTCTGAACAGTTGATTCCACACGCAGCAGAACAAACCTGTCCCTTACAGATTTTTTTCCTCGTAGTCTTTTTTGTTTCCTAATTGTCTATTTTTTTGTGCAGAATTCTGTACTGCACTGACTTAAAGGACAGTGTTACTAAACAACAATGCCTCTTCAATATTAAAATCTTAAGAAACACCAATCTTAACACATTTTAACTAAGAAACAACGAGGCCTAAGGAACGAGTGTTGTTCCCTAGGGGTTGGTGCTGGGTCTGGTCTTGTTCAGCATCTTCATCAGTGACCTGGATGAAGGGATAGAGTCCACCCTCAGCAAGTTTGCTGATGATACAAAGCTGGGAGGAGTGGCTGACACACCAGAAAGCTGCGCTGACATTCAATGAGACTTGGACAGGCTGGAGAGTTGGGCAGAGAGGAACCTGGGGACAAGAAAAAGTGTAGGGTCCTGTATCCGGGGAGAAATAACCACATGCATCAGTACAGTTTAGGAGCTGTCCTGTTGAAGAGGAGCTCTGTGGAGAAGGACCTGAGTGTTCCAGTAGACAACAGGTTGGCCGTGAGCCAGCAGTGTGCCCTTGTAGCCAAGATGGCAAGTGGTATCCGGGAGCGCATTAACATGAGTGTGGCCAGTAGGTAGAGGGAGATGATCCTGGTAAGGCCAGGTAAGGCCAAATCTGGAGTACCGTGTCCATTTCTGGTTTCCTCAGCTCAAAAAAGACAGGGAATCTCTAGAGAGAGATCAGCAGAGGGGCCTGGAGCACCTCCTGTATAAGGAAAGGCTGAGAGATGTGGGGCTGTTCAGCCTGGAGCAGAGAAGCCTGGAAGGGGAATCTCATAACTGTTGATAAGTATCTGAAGTGTGGGATTCAAATCAATGGAGGTGGACTCTTTTCAGTGGTGTGAAGCAATAGAACGAAGGGCAATGAGCAGAAACTGAAACATAGGAAGTTCCACACTAATGCAAGAAAGAACTTTATAGTGAGAATGACAGAGCACTGAAACAGGCTGCCCAGAGAGGTCGTGGAGTCTCTTTCTCTGGAGATATTGAAGACCTGAATGCCTACCTGTGTGAGCTGCTGTAGGGAACCTGCTTTAGCAAGGAGTTGGACTCAGTGATCTCTAGAGGTACCTTCCAACCTCTGCAATTCCATGATTCTGTGATTATGTAGACAACAAATGGGAGTGGGAGGAATGCAGGAAAATCAGTTGAAATGACATACTGAAAAACAGCAAACAGTTGAGGAGAAGGAAGTTCTAACTCCTATTCACGTACTTTTAATTGATTGCCAAAACTGTTTGCTATTTTGATAGATAGCTACGATGGGAAACTTCCTCAGATGAGAGCCCTTCTGAAGCAAGCAGGTAAGTACATGGTTGTTGGCAGGGTCTTGTTGAACCCGATAGCTCAAGTTCACCTTCCTTTCCACCCATACCTGCTACCCTGACTGCGGTGTCCCACAGTTTCCCATGAGAAGTGTTTCAGATCCTTGTCTTATAATCTGAGAAGTGAAACCTCCATCACCTGACCCACATACCTTTTGTGAGATCTGTTGTTCATGTTGAGAAATAAGGGCAAGAGGAGCACATGATGACATTCTGTTGTGGTATGTGAGCACTAGAACAATACTCGCTATTCTTTGCTTCCTTTCCTCAGTCTTCCCTTTCATGATATATTAGTCATCAAATCATGACTGAGAAAAATTTCCATGTGGTGGTATTTCAGACATTTAGTACCAAGGGAAATATGAAAATATATCCAGTTTATATCACCTTCAAACACACATTGCAACTTGTCAAATACTGCTCTTTCCCTCTCTACCGCTTTATTTTTGGCCAAGGTTACAAACAAGTGAGCACAAGACTACCAGCAAAAATACTGACACAATTGTCATATTTCATAGATGAATAATGTAGAAAATAATTGTTTGATTACATAAATTAATTAGTAGTTATAGATCTTTGAAATCAGGCACTGTATATTCCTGTAATTGAATAAGGCTAGGATGATGTCCATGATGAAATGTTTATTTTTCAGATGAAGGGCTGCAAAGAGTAGCAAAGCAATAGCACTGGAAGAACTTCTGTGCAGTTTTCCATTGGTGTAATTGGCTGAGAGCTATCAGAGCAGTCAGAGAAGAGGCTGATGGAGAGGACTGCCTCCCTGCATGCAGCTAACACTTCTGCCCATGCTGCAAAGCACTGCCATGCTACACTAGAAGTTGTTGCTTCTCACTGTGACATTGAACTGCAAGTTGCGTTGCCTCCCTAGCAGTATCACCACGTAGTTGAGTTTGCAAAAGCATCCATGATGTTTTAGTAAGGACGAAAAATCAAGGAGCAGAGGACAAGAACAACACAAGGACCTGCAGGAAGCCTAAGCCTGTAGATATTTCATGTTCCTTTATTCAGGTCACTTATTAAGTATCCAGTATGGTTATTTGGCATCTGAGAGAGAAAGCTGAATACTGCTTGCCCTAGAGGGATGTAATGGAGATAAGATTCATAATAGTGAGGACTGTGTAATTGCTTAAGCATCTAGAAAACACCTTTGGAAGTAGGAATGTCATACAGAAACTTGAATCTTGATCCAGATTCTCAGTCAGCTTCCTCTCTTCCTGGCTTCCCTAATTACCAGTTTTACTCCAAGTACAACACATTCCTTCCAGTGCAAGTCAGATACAACCCACTGTGAATAAAGCATGACTTCAGCCTTGTGTGATTTATATTTCTCTACTAACAGGCTGACTTTGAATCCTGTACTACTTTGGTGAAGAATGCACTACTCACACACAAAGCTGTCTGAAGGACTTCTGCATGGCAGCCATCTTTTTCCTCTGCCACAAAAGCATACAAGGTGTTAATGGGGAAATCCACTTAGAATTACAGCAAGACTGAAATACATGCTCAGTTCCAGAAAATATACTCCAGATGGAAATATCTTGAAGGGTACAAAGAGATGGAGCATCATTTCTTCACCTGTGAGAATGAACAGGAGCAAACTATGTTGGAAGCAGCAAATGTAATGTCAGATAGAAAGTGAGTTCACTTTGTTGAGGTTTTTACATGAAATACTCTTCCCGTACTGAAAGATACATTGAAAGCATTAGATGCCTACAGCTTTAATACATTTGTCTGCACCATCAGGTTTCAGCATGCCTTAAATGCAGCATGTGATAGGGATGAAAATGCTAGTAGATATAAGATCTTGGAAGACTTATTTGTATGTGAGAGAAACTGCAAGAGTTGATTGTCAGTGGAGCGGAAGCTGTAGGAGCAGCAGCACAGGTGACCACCCTGTCTTCAGCCTGGCCAATATATCCACAGAATGATTGTAGAAGAGCTTAATTTAACTTTTCTGCTGGTCAAGCTTCTTGGAAGCTTCTAAAGCTATTGACACCATTGCTGCTTTCTTGAGCAGTAAATTACTTTGAGGCTTAGCATGTGAATGAGTGTGTTCTGCAGATAACAAACCTGATCTTCATGTGTAGTCCATCACTCCCTTGGCAAGTGACTTTTACTCCCCCATAACCCTTCTCCTACTCAGCACAGTGTGGCTCCATGTTGGACCTGGCCACTAGTCTGTGTATTGTCACACCCAGCAGAGGTATGGGGACTCTCACAGGTGTTTCAGTGCACATATGAGCATGTTGAGCATTTCAGATAATTTCTAATTATAAATTGGTGCCTGTGGGTATCACTAGAAATTTGGAGGACAAATCCTAGCTGCGTTTGTGTCGATTTGCATAACAATGCTTACAAGAGCCTTGGGCTGTAACTTTGCTTTTCAAACTCTGTGTTCCCCATTCCTTCCACAATTACGTGGAAATCCATTTTCCTCTCTGTTTCTTTGTGGTCCTTCCACCCTGTGAAGTGATTAAAATTCCCTCTTGGCTTGAAGAGCTCTGGAGAGTTGTTGAAATCAATAGCTCTGAGCATCACCAGTGACAGCCTTGTTGTTGGGGAGAAAACACTGTATTCTGTTGCTTATGCACAAGGAAAGGGAAGAAAGATAAAGGAACTTCTGGTGAGAACTGACAGAAGCCTATGGGCAAACTGCAGAGGGAAAGGGTGGTGTTCTCCTGGTTCATCTATGCCCTTGAGCACAAAATGCCATTTCATGTGCAGTTCTGTGAAGCTCTGTATTCTTTCCCTTCCACATGGGAGGGACTGTTGCCCTTCTGACCTTGGCAAGGCACAGGAAGCCACTGGGGCCAAGGGCCTGACTATCACATCTTCCTCTCCTCCTGCTTTTTTTTTTTGTTGTTCTGGCACACAGACAAATGGCAAAAGACTTTACAGCACCCACTGAATTACTGCCTTTGGTGTTAGCAACCAGTATGAAGGTAGATTTGGCAGATATCCAGGGACCCACAAGGATCATTGAGTTCAACTCTTGGCTCCGCAGGGGACTACATAAACATTAAATCACATGTCTAAGAGCATTGCTCAAAAGCATCTGGAACTCCAGCAGGCTTGATGCCAGGACCACTTTAGGGGACCCTGTTCCAGTGCCTGACCAGCCTCATGGTGAAGAACCTTCTCCTGATATTCTCGGAATGGCAGATAAGGAATAAAAAGAGACCGGCTGGTGCATACTCAAGGATCTTACTCTCACCAACTCAGTCCCAAACCAGTAAATAAGTGCATCCATGTCAGCGCAAATGTGCAGTGTGCTTCTCCCTACACAGTGAATGAGGGAAGAGCGATATTTGGTGTCAAACACCATGGCCATTTGGGGTGGACACAGCCCTGTTCCTACAGCTGTAAATACACATTTTATAGCAGCAGTATTCCAGTAGTGTGCACCCCTGCTATTGAGCTATGCTTCTGGATGAGTTTCTGCCTATCTATTACTGTCACCAACAGAGGATGAGAAAGGTTTCCAGAGAAATTCCATGCACCTTTCTAGTAGGCCTCACATAAGATGCAAATCTCATCTGGGAATTTGCTATTTCTTTATCATAAAGACACACTTTATTTCCGGAGGAGTCGTGTTCAAGAATCCAAAGGGTGCTTTGCTTGCTGTTTTCAGAAATAAAGACACGATGGAACATTGTGACAGCTTCCTTTATTCTTTCAAGCTAGAGCTGTATCTGTAAGCATTTTTTGTCTTACAGTTCTGCTATTGGTGAGAAGAAGCCAATCTTATACACTATATTAAGAGTTTTGGTGGGCTGCTGCTCTCCCTAACACCACGGCTGCAGTAGCTGTGCAGTCAGCAGCAGGACACAGAGACACTTCTGTGCAAGACCCACCTGACATCCACAGGGTTGATGACACAGTCCTTCAGCTCCATCTCAAGGTTTGCAGTGGTGTTCTCTGCGCCAGCTTGAGCACTGTGACATTGGAGGACAGATTCTGGGATAGTAACTTTTCACCACTTTTTCTCCACAGCACATAACCTGATGCACCATGAGTACACACATCCTGCAGCGCATGCCTTGCCATGCAACTCAGTACCGGAAGCCTTGTACTTTGACGCTGATTGAGTGATCTGCTCTGGGATCCCAAATGTTGTCTTCGTTTAAATAACTCTGTTGGACTTAATGTCTGGACAGAGGCTCAGGAGTCCCATGGTCTGACTTCTGTTCCTGGCATTAACCTAAACTTTCTATGTGACTTTGCAAAGTTCATGTAATCTCTCTGTCTCTGTTTCTTCATTTACTGAAAAGGAACACTATCACTTCTCCATCTCTTTGCAGCACTGAGAGACAAAATGTAGTTTTACTGGATGCTAGAAAGAAATGCTGCAATTATCATCGTATGGGAGCTTGCACTGGGATGATGGTAATTTTTTCTTAGAAAATACTGGTTTGTACTCTCCTCTAATTGAGACAGCTGCATGAAAGGTGCCACTTTTTTAATCTCCTTGACGGTTTTCAAGCCATCTGTATCAACAGGTACCCCATCTATGGTTGCTCTGTCCCCTCGCCTGTTCGTGGAGCTGATGTTTCAGAACCTCATGTGTGCAAGTCACAATTACTTTTCCTGGAAGAGGGGGAAGCCCCATTCAGCCCGAAGAAGTGTGTATGCAAACTCCATTGAGATGCTCTAGAATTTACTATCTCCCACCTGCACAAGGTCCAGAGCAACGTTTTATAAATCTTTTGGCTGATGAAGATTTCATCGATATACTTTATGCTTGTGTGCTTCTGCCTGAGAACACAAAGCCGATTCTTTTTCTGGGCATAAATGAGTGTTTTTATTTGAAGGCTTTCTTTTTTCTTCTGTAAAAAGTGTCTATTTTTTTTTTTCTTTGCAATGTGGATATTTCTTTTCCATCTCTCAGTAAAATCCCCCTCAGTTTTCCAGTAACCTTCATGAAGTTCTTTTTTAGCAGTCAACCATTTAACCATATGTTTATTTTTCTCATGACACCCCATTGTCTTTTCATAGCTACTGTTTTGGCATGCGACATCTAACATAAAGCTTTTTATTGATCTGCTTCTCTCAGTGTATCAGATGACATCTTAGGCTAACCAGATTTCACCTACTTTGCATTTCATCTATGTCAGCAAAATACAAAAACAACCCTCCCACCAACATGCATGCTTGTTCTCCCAGCTCTGCTCACTAACACACATTTTCCATCTCATGTAATTTATTGTACCTAGTATCTTGGAAAAAGAAAACTATTGCTGAGCCATAGGAATTACTGTGAAAGGGAGGAAGTCTTTCAGTTAATGGACTGAACTGAGGATACAGGAGATTTTTGCTCTATCTTTTGCCTGTAATTTCTTTTGTGACCTTTGGCAAATCACTGTGTGGGACAGAGAACATATAATTTGCAATTGGTTTGCATGGTGCCTGTTTCAGTAGACCCGTGGCCTCAGCTAAGGCCTGTTACAGTAGAATAACTAACAAAACAGAACAGGAGCTCAGCTAATTAGAGGCCTAGGCAATAGTAATGCCACAAGAAAATGTATAATGGTGCTTTTTTAGGCAGGGATCAGATGCTAATAAGTTGTAATTTGAGGCTTCACTTCCTAAAAGGACAGCACTATTTCACTCTGCAGAGAGGAAAGGGAAGTTTGAGAAAGAAACGTCCTTTGTCACACAGACAATTAGCTCCTTGGACCCTGTAAGGAACAAACTAGTGTGTCTGTCCAGTGCTGCTTTCTATAGGGTGTAATCAGTTCCACTCCATCGCAAATCAAATGGCCTATGGTGCTAACTGAAGCTGGAGGTGATGTTGGCCAGAAAACAAGAACTCTCTTTCACAAAATGAAATGGGAAAGAAAAAAGGAACAAGGTTTCCACAGCAGTTTTCATTTTGAACTGAAGGTAAAACAAACAAACAAACAGCGCACAAAAATTCCAAAATGGACATGAGGGTTTAAACCAGGATTAGGCATAAAGATGCGTTACAGCATTCAGCTGTGACAGCAGTTATAGATATAGCTGCCAGCTTAACTTGATTTGGAGAAAGGATGTGAATGTAGGCTTCTCAAGCTGAGATGAGCACTGGACTGTCACTTAACAGCAGTATTTTTCTTTCTTGATTTTCTTCCTCCCCTGGAACTTGAGCCGTTGAAGAATTTGGATTTAACCCCAGAAGCTGTTGAAATCAAGTATACCTGGCTCAAGGTGAGAAAGCTTTATGTTCTTGTCATTGGGATGTCCATGCCTTGAATCACTCTTCTTTGAATCCCGGCCAGCGGCTGTGTCAAATGGTGAGACAGTGACAGCTGTGAATTCCCTTTGCAGTAACTGCACTGTCAATGTGGAGGGCCAGTATAGATTGCACTGGAATGCAACAAACTCTTAGGCTGATTAAAAGAATGAAACATTTCAATCTTTAACTAGGAGCTACTGTGATGAAGTTCATGTACCTTTTTATCAGATCTGTAGTACTTCATCTCTCTGAATCCAAATGTATGTTTTCTTGAATATGAACGTGAATTGTATAGTCCTTTTGCAGAAACACCCATCCAAATCAGAAATATCAGGATAAGGAAATAATTGGAAAAATAGTTATGAGAGACAGATTTTTATTTTCCTGCTATATAGCACAGTCATTTAAAAAAAAAAAAAAAAAAAAAAAAAAAGGAGGTCTGCAATTGAAAAAGTCTGAAAAAGGAAAGTGAGTTTGAGGAAACAGGGATGCGCTGGTCACTGATAGAGACGTCAAAGAAGCACATCATGGAGTTGTAACAAGACTAGTTGACACATCATGATAGAAATCAATGAGGAAGAAATGTAATTGGGAAACCAGAGAACCAGCAATGAGAAGTGAAAGTTAGCATCATGCAGGAGGTGGATGGAGTCCATTACAGCATTTGATGTTCAGTGCTGTGGAGCAAGACAATGACTGTGGGCAGATGTCATTTAGATAGAAGCTGTCTATAGCCAGGAAGGAGAAAGTCTATGCTGCTAGGTAGGAGGATCTATAACAGTGGCAATCCTCCCATCTACTCTTAGTGGTCTGTTATTGGTCACTATTTTCTCAGTGAAGTGTTCTCTCCTGAGCATACCTGTGGTTAAGAGCCAACACTATGATATGTCTGTTGAAGGCAGAACCCTGGTACAGGTTTGGTGTGGTCAACCTGCAATCCTTTCTGCTCATATGGCTGTGTAGAAAACTGACAGTATCTCTGACTCCAAACTTTATCAATTCATCTAATGGCATTTTCCAAGCATATTTTTCAGTGTTTTTTGTTTCTTTCTCTTTTTTTTATGGTGTTGTGCCATTTATCTCTGTGCAAAACAGAACCCATTGAACCTCAACCAGACAAGTGCTCTCCTCTAGCCCTGGTCCACAGTTAAGTCAGTTTTTGAGTTATTAACAGGTGTACTGATGCTCTCATTTGAGGATTGTCTAATTTCCTAGTATCAGTCACAGCTGGAAAAGAAGCACGGACTATCAGTGGGTAAAGTGTTTGTATGCTGCCAACAGTGGGGTGACAGTACAGGTTTTAGTCTTTTACGTCCTGTGCTAGGAGAAAATCACTTTGGTTATCAGTGTGCTCTTCTCTCAGAAAGGTAGAGAAGCTTTGCATTGCTCAACAGTGACACCATCTGAATGGTGAAGGGCATCAGTAATGGAATAAATGGATGTTGAGAAGATGAGATGGAACAGACTTCAATGAAAAGGAATACAGGTTCTTCTAGGAGAGGTGAAGATCAAAACTTTGAAAAGTATAAACATGCCAGTAGGACAATACAGTTTTATTTAAGGTGTGCTGGAGAAGACTACTACATCCACTTCAGCATTTTCTGAGCTCTCTGTGGAGAAACACATCTCCAAAAACAAAAAGTAGTTTTGCTCTTTAGACTTCTGAAAGCTTCAGACAAGTCATCAATGCATTTTAAGTGATTACCAGTGTTGACATTAGTCTGAAATGATCTGCTATCATAAACAAGGTGTCATAAGAGAAGATTGTAAGACAGTGGAAAAATGAGTTAGATCTGCAAATGTTTCTGTTAGTTAAATAGCAAACTGGGGTCACAGGAGTTTAGAACTCACCCAAAAGATTAGAAAATACTATGCCTAAATAAAATCAGCCACATGCAGGATCTGTCAAATGAACTTACTTAAACTGGTACAATTAGTGCTCCTATAGCAGAACTCAATATTTATGAGTGAGATAACAAAATTGGGTCAGATGACTCATATCCTAGAAGTTCCTTCTTCTTTCCTTCGCCTACTAAGAGAGTTTATTTGGACCAGTGCAGATTCAGGCTAGATTCATATGTGTAGTGTGAAACATTGGGCATTGAGTTCCCAACGCTCACATTCATGTATACTTCACAGGTATGACTCAGTGGCCATTTGCAATTGGGGAACATAAGGTGCAGTTCTGGAGTGAATCTTCTGGCTTTGTCTTGGACAAAGGAAATGCAGATCTTGTTTTCCGAAGCCACTTTGCAACACAAATCAAAGCACAATAACTGGAAACAACTGGGAAGTTCATTTTGCTGCTGTGAACTAAAATGCTGAGTTCTCTAAGCACAAAATCTGTGTTGTGCTGCAAACACCATATCACCTTGTGTTGTGGCTAATTCTTATTTCTGGATCTGCCATCTGACTGATTGATCACACTCCTCCTTGATCTGAGTGTGCTTTGAGCAAGGTATTTCTTTGTTTGCTGGCTAAATAATCATTGATTGCAAGAAGGAAAAGTGATGTCATAAGAATACTTCAAGCAAACATTTAAAGGAGACCACTGTCAAGAAAAGTGTAGTATGTATAATCGTTTCATTGGTGTGGTGACTGCTCTANATTTACCACCCATGGCTGCAGTAATATTCCAGCTCTAAAGAGTGGCACTTCAACTCATGTGTTCAACAGATCATCATAATTTGTTTGCAAAACTATCCGGTAGAACAAAGCATCATTTTATTTATTTTGGGAAGTTCTTTAACCTGTTAAAGAAGTAATCATGCCAACAGAATATTTCTATTTTGGATAATCCATTTATTTTTCTTACCGTCTTTTTTAGTCTATACCATTAATTCACCAGTCTGAGAAAACAGTAAATTCCTGCAACTTTGTGCCTTCAACAGCTCTTGGCTTTGCAATTAAGTATAGCACAGATGTACATTTCATTTCTTTCCTAACAAATGTGGTGACCTTTTTAAATACATGGATGTGTATCAAGCCCTGTGCACAGTCCAAAAATGAGTTCAGTAAAAGGTCCTTCACTTTCACACAGTCGTGTTGCAATCGTTTTGCCCTCACATGGCTGGAGGCCTTGTACGAAGACGTCAGTGTTGCTACCAAAGGTTTCCAACTGGGGCAAATCTGCGCTTGCTTTTTTAGGAATATGAAACAAGGAAGTGTCCTTTGGTTTATGAGTCCAGTCTTTGCTATTGCAAAGAATCACATTGTATGTCTCTCCTGAAGTCTCTTCCAAAGTTCTTAGGACAAGATCAAGCATAGGTTCCTTGTACTCTCTGTGATATAATATTTCTCTGAGTTTGTTTTGGTAGAGAAATGGTGAATAGAGATCATTATTTTCACTTTTAAGAAGACTAATTAATGACTCTTGCACTCTTCTCAGCTCATCAGAGAATGATAATGAGTCTTGGAGAAGGGTGACTGTACCAGAATTCCCTACAGAGACACGCCACTTTGAAGAAAAGGAGAAGAGACTAAAATAACCCAGGGATTTCACTTCACTTTTTGCCTCGAGCCCGACTGAAGGGCCATCTGTACCAAAGAAACAGAGAATGTGTAGACTGCACAGAATCCGACAAGACAGTTTCAAAGTCTCAGTTGCTTTCACTGGCACAACCTTGTCAGTGTAGCCCATAATCATGCAATGAATATTCCCAAGCTCAGAAAGATCCAGGAAATACAGGCAGTTTTTTTATCTCTCTGATAAGCTCTGGCATTCTCCCTGCTGCAGATGATTTCCTTGCGGACATATTAAAGAAAAAAGAAACTCTGCTGTTCTAACTCCAGCGAATGCACTGACACAGGATCTTCTCACTTACTGGGATATCCTGTTGGTAGTTGCCATCATTCAAATGTTACTAAAGTCAGGTCACAGTCCAGTGAAAAACAATTACAAACATTTAATACAAGATAATTTACTCAGTGTCTTCAAACACTACAGCTGTGCACACATTCAAGCAGAGACTGATAATGTTTTTGGAGAAGATGAATGTCCTGGCAGAAAGACAGAGCACCAACTGTTTAGGCTTCTGAAGTCAACTACACATTACAGTCAATTCAGCCTTTAGGGCTACGCTGTGGAATCATTCTTTTAGCAGAGTCATATTTTCTCCTCACAAGGAAAGTTAAAAAAACAGCCCTTCAGTAACAGCAGAGCTTCCCAATAAACCGCTGTGACAATTTTTGACTGTGCTGCTCACTGCAACACAGAATTAGACCTCAGAACAAACTGTTCTGAGCAGACATCATATTTGCTGGATTTATGACTTATTGGGACTCACTGCCACAAGTCTCAGTGAAAACTCAAGAGCTGCTCTGCAAAGGACAAGGGTGAAGGTGAATCAGGAAGTTTTATCCCCAGATTTGCACCAGTCTTTGAATAATGAAAAGTCTAATTTGAGCCTTTATTTTCTTTCCATGAAGTGATTAATTTTAGGTACACAGAGTGTTTACCTCTAGCTTGCTCGGTGTATGGAGCTGTATAGAGGATCTGTAGGACTGGTTGTTTCAATCACCTTCCACAAACTTTTTTTCTATTGATATTATTTTTTGGGAGCATTGCTGTGCTAAACAGGAAAGAGTCTGCCTAAGTTTGTGGATGATTTGTTTTCCTTTAGAAATAAGGTTGGAGCTCTTAAAAATGTTTATTTGGAAATAATACCCCTCTCTAGGGAACAGCAGAACAATCAAAACCTTTTCCATTCTCTCTTCCACTAAACACCACATTTAAGCTAGTTGCATTAACTTTTAAAAAAAAAAATCAAGTTCCTTCCTGATTTAGGTAGAAATACATAAAACACTGGGAGCAAGATTTATTAGCTATTTACAGATTACTTTACATTCCATTTTCTCCTGGCACATCCAAGCAAAGTAATTGTGTTGGCATGTACATGCATGGCCTTGTTTGCAAAGGGTATGGCCACATATCCCTGTGCAGCTCGTTTGATCAGTTGGTATATTGGCACACCCTGGCTGTACATTTCCCCTTGTTGTACTAGAGATGACTGATTAAAAAAAATCCCAATACATCCCCAGAGCCTGAGTTCACCATTGTCCTGGAAAAGCAGTGTTTCAGGAACTCCACACAAAGTGAAGTGTTCAGAAACATTTTTACTCCTATATTTTGACTGCTTAGATTTATCCTTAACATCTTAAAAGCAAAAACCTGTGACAGAAAAGGATGTTGAAAATTTGAAACCATTTGTTACCATTTTCCTCTCAAATTTGAAGTATGCTGATATTTTCCAGAAACTTTCTGATCTTGCAGACCACTTTCCCTATGGAAATCTGTTCTTTTGAAAAGCTTTTTGTCATTCCCAATAGTGGTAACCTCAGTGTTCAGCTCACAGACAGCAGTATCTCCTCTGTATGTACAGTAATGTACACTAATATTTATCCCTGTCTTTCTCCCTCTGTATCTACCTCTGTCCATATGATAGGAATCATGAACAACTGGGTAAGTCACAGGCCAGGCAGTCAGGAAACCAAAGTTTTGTTTTTGTGACCGACTTGACGTATAATTTTGGCTAGATCACACATTTTCCTTCAAACCACTGCAAGAGCTGTTTACTTAGACTTCAAGCTGTTCAACACAAAGCCTTACTTTTTCTGCCTGATAGGTTCTTGGACTGTAGATTGGGAACACCATCTTGTTTTGGTCTCTCACTGTTATTGTCCTACAAAAGATTACGTTTATTTTGACCAAGTTCTTTACACTGTTTTGCTCCTGGAGGCAACTTTCTTTAGACTTCTTCTACTTTAAGATACCATGATATTATTTAAAAGGCAATTTAAGCTCTTTTTTTTTCCAGTTTTGGGCTGTGAGTACATCAGGATGAAGAGTCTGTGTTGGAGTTTGTGGTGTACAGGCTTCTGATTCAGGTATTCCGGCTGTGTTACACAGTAGCTGCCTCATGCAGCAAGCACTAGAGAACTACAGGCAAGGAGAGTGAGTGCTCCGGAGACCAGGAGGACAAGGGAAACATCCATGTTCACAGAGAAGTCAGGTTTTCGTTCCTCTTGTGACACTGCTGCCAAATCTCAATTTTCTCAGCTCAAACCACAGAATCACAGAATCATAGAATCATAGAATGGTTGAGGTTGAAAGTGACTTTAAAGATCATCTAGTTCCAACCTCCACAGGCTGGTTTGCCAATCTCTTGCAACTTTTTCTGTAGCTGTAAGTCTGACTATTTGCTTCTACTCTGTGCATAGTGCTCCAGGAATAGGTACTTTCACTGTAACCCTGTCTATACATCACTGGGAAAAAGCCATGGTACCTAAGCAAGCCAGTGGTCAGCATCGCTCAGTCCAAGGCAGGGGGCTATGTTACCTCTAGGAAATCACAAGCCATTTTAGTGTGAGTGACCCTCAGAGCCCTTCTTACAATCTCCCTCAGCCTTGAATACATGCCTTCCCCACAGCAGATGAAGTGCTGGGTGACATGAAGGAACAAGCAGGTCTATGAACAGTGGAAAAAATACAGCCCGTTTTCCAACAGATTTGTGCCACCTAGTAGTCTCCTTTAACGTCTAACAGCGTGAGTGGGGAACCAAATCTTTCACCATTGCTGGGACACTTACAGCATCGCTCCACTGCTCATAATATGGTGTCTAATAAAGAATTAACAGAACAGCTTGCTTCTCAGTTGGGTGCACACGTAAGCTGCATCTACACTACTAAATTAAACAATACTAGGGAACGTTTCCAAGCACTGGAACTTGATCAACTATTCTGTTAAATTGTGAGAATACTAGCTGGTATGGTTCTGACCAGAGAAAACTAGCACTTTCTTAAACAGTTCCCAGGAACTACTTAGAAAATGCCAAGGCCCATCAAAATAGGCACTCGGACATGGCCACCCTTCTTGGAAGGGTAAGAGAGTTCAACAGTATGGAAACTTTGTTTGGTGCCAGTTGGCTTCAGGAGCACAGAACAGTACTAGGCATGTTTAGCTTGCTACCATAGATGTTTTCTTTTGCCTATTTTTGCTCCACCCAGTTTCTGATTTTCATAACAGCTGTGGGAATAAAATGCCTTTGAAATGACCCTAGTTTTTTTTTTTTTTTTTTTTTTTTTTTTGTGTTGGATTGAACTGACTGACAGAAAGATGCACACCCACATCTGTAAGCATCTACCTACCAGCATACGCACACACCCACATGCACACATAGAACATGACCATGCATATACACCTGTACATACACATACTTACATACGTATATGCAATTAAAGAATTGGAGCATGTAAATACCATTTCTTCAGTAAAATGTCTTGTAAAAATTTACATAATCTTACCACAGCTCCCTCGAGATATATGTTTGAGGAGAATTTCCCATCATAATGATGATATTGATGGTACTTCAGGAAATTCTGGCCATTTCTTAAAGTAGATGAGGTTTATTTCCTAGGATTGGTTGGACATTTCTATTTAACAAATTCTTAAATCATGACAGACATTGTTGGAACACACACTGAAACTCTTGGTCTCTTGACTGTTGGTAGGATGCTGGATTCTTGTCCAGCTTGGAGCTGGAGGGCCCATTGCAATGAGGCCATCTGGACTGACCATCTATGTCACAGACCCCAGTGGATCTGAATTACCTGTCAAGTGACTCACCAGCAGCCAGGAGGAACCCTGGCTCGTTTAGCCTGTGCAAGTTCATACAGGGATGTAAAACTAACAGGTAAAGATTTGCAGACCCCAAATCATATATGGATGCCATGCCTATAGAAAATGCAGAAACTTAACTTCCATAAGAGCTTTCAATGAGATACGTGAGATAAAACATTTGGAAGTCTGTTGATC
Organism: Pavo muticus; assembly: GCA_016647715.1. NCBI lineage: Eukaryota > Metazoa > Chordata > Aves > Galliformes > Phasianidae > Pavo > Pavo muticus. Next base: position 1,093,640 of record JACDJE010000066.1, on the reverse strand, counting down.
TATTTGCTGTGACAAGACCTTTCTGTCTGTACACTGTATCAGGAATTATTCTGAGAGCACTATTATTGTATTGATTCGATAAAGGTTAAAATTTTTATAATCTCACACTTAGTTATTCAGGCTCACTGATGCCCACAAACCTGTCAGACTCCTCAGTCAACTCATGTCCTTCCAGTCGCTCTACAAAACCCTGGTCTGTCTGTGGCTTATAGGATTTCCTCAGAGCCTGCATTGAAGATAATCCAGAATCAAAATGGAAAGAAAAATTTGGAAGGAAAGAATGAAAGGAAAGATTGCTCAAACTCATCAGGCTGCAGGATTTTGTTCCTGAGTCCTTTCAGTGAAAACAAGGAGGAATAACCTGCAGTGTGAGGAGAATTCAATGAGTTTCCCCAGTCACTGTTTTTGTAAACGAATCAAGTTTTTTAAGGCAAGTTAATGATAACCTTTCCTCTACAGCACTCAGCCCTGAAGACACCAAGTTGGAACAGATGGGCAATGTGCTGGTATTTAGCAATATGTTCAGAGAAAAAGCTGCACCCAGAAATTAAAATCAGGCTTTAGGTGCCAAATAGCAGAGAAGGGTACTTTTTTTTCTTTTCCAAGCATATGTTCTTGTAAGCAAGCAGAAGAATTCCGGCAGCAGCCTGGAGGGGAGAAACGCCGGCTGTCAGGCAGTTCCTCTGACATGCAGAAGCTGGTGCTCTCCCACGTGAGCAGCACTGTGAACTCCCAAAGGCCTGCAGCTCCTGTGATGTTTTGCATATCTGTTACTGCTGAACTGGTGCTCCAAACTCTGGGTGAAACATCTGTACCCTGCCCACACAAGAAGAATTATGAAGTAATCTGGAAAGAGGCAAATCTAGATGGTTTGCTCTGTTTCGCTTCATTACAAGGAGACCTGAAAGTCACCTCACTCCATTTCTTTCATTGTAAAAAACCTTGTGTTGTGTTTGTTTTCCTTTATCTGTGGTATTAGGTCTTATTTTTACAATGGATGCTTAATTCTGAGCTATTAGTTGACTATTTCACGAATTCTCTTTTCCCAGTCCTAAGTCAGGTGTCTGAATTAAATATCCTTTTATGTGCATTAATAAACCTTGGGACAGGTCTTTATTATTTATTCTTTTGTTCCTGAATCTTTTATGAACTGCTGTGTAGACAACTTTATAATCTTTGTTAGCCAGACAAGATATGTAAAATAAAACAAAGCAGATATGTTTTAGGAGAACATATTCACTCATTTTCATATATAGACTTTTGTAAGGAAGCAGAATACAAGTGGAAAATATTTTTGCACCTTCAAAGGTCACTGTTTTTAAAAGTTGATGAAAAATGAGTGGAAAAAGAACTGGTTGCGATAAAAATGAAAAACTGGATTTCAAGCAACTGTGTGAACTTCATATGATCTAGATTAATACAAATAGTTTCTGCAAAAGGAAAAAATGACATACACATCTTTTGAACATATCAGCTAAAGAGTGGATAAAAGAACAGTAGTAGCTACAATTCATTAGACTTTCTAAAGGTCTCATAGAGGAATCTTTGCAGAGGACATTATAAAGAATCAAAATTGTCATGCATGAGATGAATTTGGAACTTTCATGAATTTGGAACTGTCAAAAAGTGGGAAACAGAATAAAGACTACTATTTTTCCAATACGGCATAAAGTTAAGCACAAGGTAGCCTAAAGCTCTACACTATACTCACAGTATTTGTTAAGTGTATTGGAAACTTGGAAGAACTTGGCAGCAGTCAGTGAAGTAGCAAATATGGAAGATTATGCAAGTATTTATGTAAGTTTTGCTACTTGTTGACACCAAACTGCTATGTAGGGACGTAACAAAACAAAGTGAACGGTCATCATGTTGGCTGAAGTGTTTCTGTGCTCTTGCAAATGCAAAGTTAATATACTCTGGAAGGAATACTTTCAACTGTATGCTTTGAGGTTTTTACATGTCCAGATTTTTATGACCTTAGGCTCTGGAACTGATTGTCAAAATGAATGCTGAGTCTCTTAGTTCGAAGGTATTTAAGATCATATATGAAAAACATTTCCCTAACATTACTTGATCCCAATTCAAAGCTTTAGGAGAGACTAAGTGATCTTCCTACTAAAATATGTATGCAGTTCAATGTAAATATTTGCTGTATAAATAGCATCATTCAGAAGAGCAATTCAGTATATTAAAGATTTATTTATATTTAAATACACATATGCATATTTATACATTTACATGGAAAGACGCACAGGCACGCAGCCTAACACACTACTGCATTGTTTCAGTCAGCCCTTGTAGCTCTCATACATGGGAAATTTCTCCAGAAGATCTACCATTTCCAGAAAAAGTAACCAGCAAGTATCTCAATCTACTGAAAATGTGACATAACTTCAACTGATCCTCATTTCTGGACAAAATGGGTTCTGCAATGGCTGTCCCCCTCACAGTAAACTCTCTGGTTGACATAGACCCGAACACAGGCCTTCTCTGCTGAAATGCCTCCATAGAGCATCAGCAGAGAAGAAGGTGAAGAAACTGGTTTATTTTAGCCTTCCTTTGCTGTTAGGGGATTTTAAGAGAAGAAAAATTCCCAAATAGTAAAGGCCTGCAGGAGAAGGCACTTTTAATGTTATAAATAACAGAAAATTTACACATTTGTCCCTCAGGGCCTAGTCTAGACCCTTCTTCATCCTACAGGTAAGGACCAAGTTGTTAAATCTCTACCTTTAGCCACAATTTTGCATATTATATACACAATATACATATTCACATGTAGAGATTTCAGTTCCAGCCACATTAGAAGGGTCAATATTCAAAAAAGGACACAGTTCTTGCACGACTTCAGAAAGCAAGAGAAGCAAACCCTAATATATGAACATGAATAATAGAATTATAGAATGGTTTGAGTTGGAAGAGACCTTAAAGACTATCTAGTTCTTATCAGGGAGACGTTCCACTAGATCAGGCTGCTGAAAGTTCCAACCAGCCTGGCTTGAAACAGTTCCATAGATGGTGCATCCACAGGTTTTGTGAGCAATTGTTCCAGTGTCTCACCACTCTCTGAATAAAATTTTATTTCCAATATCTAAATTCCTAATATCAAAATGTCCCTCTTTTGGTTTAAAATCATTACCACTTGTCTATCACTACATTGTCTGATAAAGAGTCTCAACCCATCTTTCTTGTTAGGCTCCCCTTAAATACTTTAAGTCCACTATAAAGTTTCCCAGAGATTCCTCCAAGATGAATCACACCACCTCTCCCAGCTTCTTTTCATAAAAGAAGAGGTGCTCCAGCCTTCTGATCATCCTCTTGGCCCTCCTCTGGACTCACTCTAACAGGTTCATGTCCGACACTACATTTTTTTTTATATTTTCAGGTTTTATTAAGAAATAAACCATCTCATCAGTTGAAATCGGTAGTATGGGTCAGCTTCTGGCAACTCTGGTATAGCTCTGCCAACATCAGTGGATTTGTGCCAGTGTGTATCAGCTGAATAGTTAATTTTTAGAAGAGTATTTGTATTTCTACCTTTTCTTCAAGATTTTAGGAAAATAACTTATCCTAGAAATTGTTGTTCCTGGAGTGAGTATATTTCTATATTCCATTTTCTGTCTCCACAAGTTACAAGAATTTTTTTTCTTTGTAAGGAGGAAGCTTCAGGCTTTTACAGAAACCTCATTGCTAAGTATGTGAAACCTCCTTCCTAAGGCAGCACTGAGTTTGCAAAAAAATAAATGTACTCCATTAGCTAAGGAAAAAAAATAAGGTTACTAAAACATAAAGGACATTGAGCAAGACTTCCATAGCTTTATTTAAATGCATGAAGTGCTCCAACTGATTTTGAATCATGGTAGGAAGACACAAAAAGTACTTTGTTGCCTTCGGTGTGCTTTGTCATTTTGATGGATACCTCTGCTATGAAGTCTGGTGTATACTGTGGGCTCTTACTGTGGATTGCAGTGGAAGTGGACCGGAGTGGTAGCGTTAGATTGCATCCAAGTACAGCATTCTGGCTCATAGCCACTTGCAGCATGCAAAATTATGTCAGACAGCAAGGCTGATTCTGCACAAGCTTGAGGATCCTATTCCCCAGACTCTTCATGAGGGTAAGTCACTAGCTGTTCACTGCTTTTGACTTGTGGAACAAATACTGAAGCCCTAATGAAAAAAAACCCCACACCATAATTCTTGATGTGCTTTATTTACTGGCACCATGCCCTCTCTTCTATTTTCTTCCCAGTGTTTTCGCTTCTTATCTTTCATAGCTACTGACCAGTTCATGCTCAGAGCAGCTTTCAAAGGTAAGTGGGTGCAGAAAAACCTCCCACAGAAATCAGGGGTTTGGAAGGGTGAGGACTTCAGCGTAGATTTATGGCTTTGAAAAAGCACAGAATAATTTGGTTTTCATGGTGCATAACCCTACCCTTAAATTCAGAACCCAAGGGTGTTTTCTGGCTGTTGAGACTTTATTGTTGTTACTGTTAAATTGTTAGAATGGCTCTTGGCATGATTCGATCCAAACCTGCCAGCTCCCACATAGATCCTACCTAAAACTTAACACAGGCCTGTGTTACACCCTACTCTTAAATTCAGACCCCAAGGGTGTCAGTCCTAACAGACTGTTTGTATGTAGCCACTATAAGAAGATAATTTAACAGTTTGGACATAGACTCCATGATACCAGAAGAGTGCCCAAGAATGGCCGTAGATGGAGTAGTGGAATGCAGGGACTTGAGTCCAACTAACATGATTATTTGATACTTTGCTTCACCGGTTATTTCTCACTGAACTTAGTTAACTTTGAGTGTGGGTCACTCAGATGCACATATATCCAGACAAACCATAAACCTCCAGAAATTGCATAGTACCCTTTCTCAGCATCACACCTTCATAACCTCCACCAGTTCCTTACTCAGAACTTTCTTCTGAAACAGCAGACAGAGGCTGAGAGCAAAAGAGAGTTGCCAAGCAGGTCAGTGACAATGTGACACTGGACTGCCTCCTCTATTTTCACAGGGAAACTTTAATCCTGGTTCTGGGCAGCTCCACTCCATGCTTCTAATTTCATAATTTTCCTTCTGTTTAGAAATGAGAACTCATTAATTATTGCTTACCTGTGGATGTGTGAACTTTTTTTTTTTTAAGCTGAACTAAATTAATCTTTTGTTTTTTTGTTTTTTTAATTTTCCAGGAGTTGAGCAGAAGATTTTCAATCTCTCCGAAGTGATTTTTTAACGGAAGTTTTGTCTTTAGAAAAATAAATTTGTATGCATTTTCCTTTTTTTTTTTCCTTTTTAAAAATCCAAACTCCAAATGGGAGGATAGTTAGTATTAAATAAAAAACATTACCAGTCTTCACTATCTTGTCATTCTGTATTCACTAGGAATTAGTTACTACTACCTGATAACCTAATTCTCAGTCAAAGACAACAACAGTAATAACTGACCTACTCAATGCTTACAGCTAAAATGCACAGGTCCTCCCTAGGTACAGAAATCCTATTTGTGTCAATTTATAAATGAAAAATCAACTTTCTCTTTGTAATTTTCTTCCAAAGGTAAGGTATTGCTTCTCACTGCGTCATATTTTTGTTCTGTTCACAGTATTCTTGTCCATCTTCAGAAGAAAACCTGTAGGACATCTGATTAAACTTTTGTTTGTTTGGATAGAAAAGTAATAACGAGGCACATTTGTCAGATGATGTAAATGCAGTTCACTTGAGCAGTATCTTCACAGACCTGTACACTGTCATTTTGGCTCTTACACAGCTTAAGGACAAAATCACAAACAAGTGCTTATAACATTTCTGAATGTGAAAGCTCAGGTTGCTGATCTGACAGTGAGACTCCAGTTCCAAATCACATCTGTTTACTTACTGTGCTCCAGCCCTGAACTGAGACAGGACAGTCTGGAAAATACTTTGTGTAACTCCAAATGTGTTAGATTTACAGTGCTCTGCCAGAAATCTGACAGGACAAGTTAAAGATAAAGAATGATAACTTAACACAGACATCGTTGCTGTCCTTGAGGAGATGTCTGCCAAACTATTTCTACTGAAAAACAGTCACATTATATAACATTTTGATTCTCTGTAGTGCAAAAGAGCCTGCATGGCAAATGCTATCGAATGGAGTCTCACAGCATGCACGGGAGGTGGGAAAGTTGGAAAGGTGATTCCAGCTGTGGAATTGCCAGTCAGAATTTATTCCCGAGGTGGAAGCGTAGGGCCTAACTCCCAAATTATACTTTCAGGTATTCCCTATTCAGTTGAGTAACTTGAGGAGGATTTTTTTTTTACCACGTTATTTTAAGAGATCAGAGGAAACATCCAATTCATCTGGAGAAATTCTGCAAAGGCCTTAGCAAAGAATGCTAGACAGCCCTCACCTCCCCACTTGTTTCTCTAAAGAGATGTTTTTAATTGAAAATCATTGATTAGTAAGTGGTGTCATGATTTACAAGGGAAAAAATACTTGGCATAAATGTCATTGAGAAAAGTTTTGAGGTTCATCATGAATTTTCAGGTAGGGGTTAGGTGAAGAGAGAGGACAGACTTCTATCACTGTTAGTTAAGCAAATCTAAATTTGGGCTTTCAACCCAGGTTTCCTACTTAAGGGTTCTCTGAAGGAACATCTATTTCTTGGGCTTCTTCTATTCCATACATTATTTCTCTTGCACTCTTTTGCATAATCCTTGCAGAGATCTCATTCCACATTCAAAAACAAATGCTGAGAAGATAAAAAAAAGTCTTAGATAGACATTTTTTTAACACTAAGGTTAACCAAGAATGGAGTTGTGTTACCACCTCTACTGCCTTGACCACATGAAAGGCTTTGACTTTGTTTCTGCCTCTCAGCTAGCAGACCTCTTGATGTAAGAAGGAATGCTTTGTATTTTCTTCTTCAAAAGATCTTATGTAAAGGCATAAGGGATACAAATAAAAAGCAGCAAACTTCTACATGCAGTGGAATCACGGTACTTCAGATTCACAGCAGTGTAAATACACACTCCTGCTCAGTCCCCGACTGTTTCTTAGCTATCTTTTGGATTGTCTCCTGTTCTTAAGCTGTCATCATTATTTCCAGACATCTCTCCTCTTGGTGGTTTCACAGGTCCCATCAGCTTGTATTTGTGCATTAGTGACTACGTAGTGAGATGCGCTAATGGAAGATGGGTTAAGAGTGTGGTCGCCCTCCTTGTATCAGATGTCTTGGAAGCAGCTGGTGTGTGTGCAGGAAGACGCACCAGTCGTAAAAGACTTCTTGTAATTTATTTCCCCAGACAACCAGAGAATCACAGTTTTCAAATAAAAATCACATTATTCCTGAAATCATCATATACCTTTGCATTTTTTTTATGAACTGCTAATTCATATGATATAGTCTAAACTGTTGTTAACTAAATTGTTCATTTTACATTCTGTAATATTTCTCAGCACACCATTTAATAAATTAACCACAGGTTATGATGTCAGTGAAATTCTTATTTCCAAAAGACTTTCAGAGCTGATTTAAAAACTACAGTCAAGCAGCGGCAGGAATTTGTAGATTTTAAATCACATTGCACAGATTTGACAGGAGAGCCAGAACAAGTGATCTTTCAAGAGAACTGAGGTGAAGTTCAGGAAGGTGAGACAGAGGCAGCTGTATGAATCCCAGTGGGTCCAAACAACAAAGGGTCTCAGTTTTCATTGCACTTCAATGTGGCTTCTGCTCTGCTCTCTTACACTCGTATTTTAGCTCATCTTATGGATGCTCCTAGAATCTAGGGAAATGTTTCTTCACATTAGAATAAGAAGTGCATCTTGTTAATTCCAATTTTATATGAACTGCATGTAACTTCTGCAGCTGTTGGAGTCATCTTTGAATGATGGCAAGGGAGACCCCAAGGAAGGCAGGAACCACTTGGATAGTGATCTTCAGGAGTTCTGTTATCATTTAGGTTTCTGTAAAGAGAAAAATTTCCTTTCCTTACTTTCCTTATAGTTCTCCTTATAACCTGCTCTTGTCGTATGTAATCAAAGTGTTTCAAAATCACTTCTCACTTAAGGTAATTTTATTTTATCTTCTGTAAGAAACTGCTTCTCTGTTTGAAAAGAGCTGATAGAAACACAAATGATGAGCTTAGACTAGATGCTCTTCTTTTAGATGGTCAAAATGAAGCAAAATCAATCCTCATCTTAGTGTCTAAATCCAAGTTTCTGTCCGTTTCCTCTTCTTTACGGGGTTTGCCTCCTGAGCCATTAAAAGGCAATTTAATTAATGGTGCTCATTGTTAGCGCTTAGTCTGCTACTACAGCAGGAGAAAATCTGTGCCAGAACTGAAGGATAAACATAAAAGTTTTACATAAAAGTTTTATATGTTGTTGATTTTATTTAGCTACTGATGGATTTGCGCTTAGCGAAGATGGTACATAATCTGAATTGTCTCTGAGTCTGTGAATCTGATGTATATATCTTTGCATCCCTTTGAGTTGGACAGCAGCATGTAGGTGACCTTTCCCTGCTCTTTAGTTTTGGAATGTAACTTGATAAGAGACAGGAGTTCCTGCCATATTTATTAATTCTGTGGTTGATTAAGTTATTAATCAATGTACAATTGACTTTGGACAATGATGGGAAAAAGTGAAATAAATGAATCTATCATCCAAGAATCTAACATTTGAGAATCTTCCACCAGGGTGTTTTAAACATCTCTGTCAAACACATGGTGACATTGTGCATTAAATGCTTTGTGATGGTTTCTCATTTCAGCTCCTAACCTTTATAGCAACTGCAGACTGGGAAGTACAGGGGATGATGTCTAGTTAGAAGTTCCCAGACTCTGTCATTCCACAAAGATCTCTCACCAGGCACTTGATAAATAGTTCTGGAAGGAGGCAGAACAGGAAAGTTTCTCTATTTCAAGCTTCATACACCTCTATAACCATGAGCGCCTCTAAATTTTCTCAGTGTCTCTCTCATTGACTGCTGTCATTTGGGATAATGGAAGTGTGCCTGTTCTTGATTTCTTGAGGAATGCATGCCTGTAGTCATTGGAGATCTATCACACATGTTCATAGAAATCATGTTGTGTATGTTCTCAGCAAGTTTGACTACTCAAGCTGCAAGACATCATTCTGTATACATTCTGATTATTAAGATGAAAAGCAAGATTACCAATTGCAAGTTAAAATAGCGGGTCGGGAAATTATGCAAGATCAAGGGATTACAAATTCTGAAAACAGTTGCAGAAGTCCTCCAAGTTACTTGCCAGCATTCAGGCAGTATGTATGTTGGCTAAGGTTTGATCTGATGAACACTAATGTCAATAGCTGTCTATCCAGATACTTGAATCAGATTGCTTCAGAGCAGCATGTGAGATAAAAAATCATGTACTAAGTAACATACATAGAGCACCATTCTGCAAAACTCTAGTTTTGTGAGTAAAGCAACAGAGATTTTTCCCTTGGGCCATAAACATGGCATAAATGGACAACAGATTGGTAGCAGACGTATAAACCTGTGTGAAGCCACTATTGGTTTGATGTTTCATTGGATCCTGTCCTGCTAACTGCATTAGTAAGCATTTTAGGATGTTGGAATATGCATTTTTGAGTGGCAGAGCTGTTTTCTTCTGAGCATTCTGCCTGTCTGTCTCTTTTCTAGCCCAGCCAGCAGTGCAAACAGAATGAGATAAGTATACTGAATAAATGTGTTCCTCATCGGTTTCACAAGTTTTAAGTAGATGGATGCAGTAAATATGCTTTAATTGCATATTGTGTTTCAATTATTGCTGTAAAGCCTTTTAGAGCAGATATAGTATCGCTGTGCTGAAAGCCTCCAATCTGTGTTTGCCCAATGGCAGTGGCAGCCAACTGTATTTCATTAACTACTAACACTCAGCACATTTGCTCACTGTTTTGACTGTGCTGTTTGTTCTTGTCTTGGCTGCATGCTTGCTATGATTGTGAGATCAAATTGGAAAATAGATCCAAACTTCACAGCTTTGTCCTTTGCTACTGAAGGTAGCGCAGCAAATAACATCACTAGGGTATCTGCTAGGAAAACCTGATGCCTTTGGGATCACTCCCAGGTGTGCAGGGAAACTAATGTAGGGAAGGGATGCCTCACCCACTGAATAGTTCACATGGCTCTTTTCATGGTTTCTGAGCCAGATACATAAATGCAAACTGAATGATAAAGCTACATTGTCAACCACAAACTGGAAGGATATTTGCAGCAGGCTATGAGGATGAGGAAAAAAAATGGGCAATTGTCTCTTTCAGGTGCTCCATTTGATGTTGTATATCAGGATTCTTGTCAGTTCGATATACTGACCCACTTACAGAGCATGAAGTAATGGGGCAGAAAAGAATCAAGGCAGTACTACCTTCACTTCTACTTTGGAACACTCAGGGCACAGTAGAGTCAGTATTTCTGTTCAAATACTTAAACTCAGACATAGCCTTGGAACCCCAAAAGGTCCTCTTCGAGTGCCTGTCATGACAACACAGTAATTTCCATGCATAGCATGAAAGATGCCTCTACTTCTGTGCCATCTCTCACCCAAGCTGACAGTATCCAGTGAGTCTACACCATGGTCAGCTGGGAGACCTGTCTAGAGAGGCAGTGGAGTCAGAATGGCTCTCCACCACGCATAACTTTTCACAGCCTTTCTCAAGCTCTGTCTAAGACATGGCTTTACATCTAAAAAATGTGTGTACAAGTGGCTCAATTATATATAAACCAGATGGCTCATATTTTTATAGTCTAAAATTATACCACTCCCCAGAAGAGTCTGAGAAATGGAAAGAAATAGATTATGAGGAGCTGCACTGGTAATTCATTTGTCACTAAAAATAAAATAGAAATTAGAGACCGGAATTGCTATTACATTTGAAATAAAATAGAGAATTTTTGCCAAAGCTTTCACTGAGGATTTGTTATTTTCTTGTCATTTCTGTGACTCGATTGAATTTCCAGAGCATCACTGTTGTAATTTTTTATTGAAGATGTGCCAACTAGCTCTACAGTCATGGGGACAGCAGGGAATTCTGAGCATTCACCAGCAGCCTGGAGTCTAAACACTCCTGTTTTCTGTGTTCGTTTGCCTGAAAAATTCAAAGCAGACACAGTCTGTCTGATTTTCCCAAACAGGCCTCTCTATATGAGAACCAGAAAGAAAAATGAACCCCAAGCAGGCAGATCTTGTCTGGAGAACTTTCATATGCCTCTAGATTAGAGGCTTGTTTATCTGGGTGGTTTTGGTTGGTTGGTGGTTTTTTTGGGGGGGGGCGGGGAGTTGTGCTTTGGAACCGCTGTCTGATGTGGAACTTGCCCCCCCTGTAGCAGAGATCGTGCCATGATACAGAATAAAACCAAACAAAAGCAAATAAGTAAGGAGAGAATGGAAACTTCTTGTAAACCAGGGAAAGGAAGGAGTAAGGGGAGGGTAAGGGGAATTAAGTTCAAAGCTATGTAAATTGATTTGCGTGGTCTATGATTTAGTTCAACATATTTGCTGATCTTCACTAACTGATAGCTCTGATATTATGGCTGGCTTTCAGTATCAATTTTAAGGTATTTATTAACAGGAGTGAGATCCTTCTGTCTTCACTCAAGTTTTTATTCCACTATTTTTGGTGATCCCCTTTAGCTCCAATTTTTTTAACAGCATTACACTGGATTAAGAGTCCAACCAAATTTAGAATTTGGAGACCATATGTTTGCAAATATCCAGCCACAAAAACAGAGAAAAAATCTATCCCCATCTATGCTTCCAAAAATTAGAAGATGGGAAAAACTGAGACATCAGATACCATCAGACACTGAGTGCTGCAGAACACTTTCAAAAAGTCCATTTACGCTTCTCTTACTCCCAGAAGGAAAATGAGACTCCAGACCTTGCAGTAATATTGTCCTCATTTGAATCAGCTTTACTAGAACATCATCTCTGAGGGGAGCACAAGAAAACGGGAATGTCAATGAAAACAATTGGCTCCATTCTCTCCAGCTCTCAGGCAGGGAAGCTGAAGGTGAACAAAAATGATGAGCTCTTCTTCTTCATCCCTGCAGTGAAGTGAAAACGTTTCTATGTGGATGGTTCTGCAGGATTTGAAAAATAACATTTCAGATTATGCAGGTGACAGGACTTTTCCCACTTCCTTCAAAATAGTTAGAATTTAATTCTTGAAGCACTTTGAGGCATGTGAGAGGTATGTGAAGTTATTAATAATGATAATAATGCTGGACTTATGTAAATTTTAACCTTTCAGTCAGCACCTTTTCAAATCTTATTTCTTCTTCTTCTACAAAGTGACCTCTTTGAAAGTTTTAACGAAATAAGCGTATGTCACAGCTGAAATAGGTTGTTTTAGAGTTTTGGATTAATCTGTGGATCCTAGAGTGAGAGTTATGGACCAAGTTCTGTAGTCCATGTATGGACAAAATTCCCATAGATCCAGAAGGCCTTGGGTAAAAACTGAAACAGTGCTAGTTAGTGTTTGTTTTAGCACCAAAGAGGAGTTCGCTCAGTGACCATGACCACTTCTATTTACTTTTTTGTGAATATTTTCTGAAGTGAAGTTTCATTCAGAGAAATATTCATGGAAAGAGAAAGCATGCAGGATATTTGGAAATATGTGTGTGTGTGCCTAAACTATTTGCACTAGAAGTTTTCACATGGGTACCTTGTTGGTGTACGGTAGACGGGACCAAAACCTGAGGAATGCAGGCAATGACATGGGGCTGACATGCATCAGACAGTAACTGCTAGAGGGAAAGAGTTGGAGTTGGGAAAACTTTCCAGATTCATGACTCTGTGTTGCGAAGAGACATAGGTACTTGCCAGTCTTCCATCCCTCTTACAAAGGTTGTTTCCCATGGGAAGGGAAGCAAGCAGACTGGAAGGGGCACACAGCACATCTGCAAGTTCCCAATCTGGGAAACAGAGCCCATCATTAGTTCCTGTTACTACAGATCATATGCCCTTAGCTAATCCACACTCTGTCTTCCCCAAGTAAATGTTTCTAACAGCAGTAAAACAGAACAACTTCCATGGAATCTCTAGAGTAAAACATGTTACTGCAAACTTTTCATTGGAAGCACATATTCATAAAAATTAAAAGGATCATTGTCAAAAAGTACTCTGTGCTAAAATATATATATATATATATATATATTTCATTGTTTTTCCAACTGATGAGTCTTGAACTACCTCTGCTATTAGGAAGATGGATGCCAACTCTCTGAGATTTCACTCTCAGGATTCCCTTGTGGATTTGCTTTTGTTTCAGCCACAGAGGAAGGAGTGTTTCATCCCCACAGCCTCTATGGAAGTGTAATGACTAAGCATAAATCTGGCAGATTTCCCAGGAATTGTCAGGAGTAAATCCCATGCAGAGCAGCTGCACTCTTACCTGTGCTCTGAGCCCATGAGTCTGGTGCTCCGTGCCTGTGCTCTGCTGCTCTGCTGCTCATCAGCATCACTGCAGTGAAGGGAGATGATCCCTGTGTCCAGGAGAGAGCATGGGGGCATACGTAAAGTGGTTGTCACCTTAACAAAACATTGTTCTCCCAGTAGTTTCAGCACGGAATCATAGAATCGTTTGAGTTGGAAGGGACCCTTAAAGGTCATCTAATCCAACTCCCCTGCAATGAACAGGGACACCTACAGCTAGACCAGGTTGCTCAGAGCCCCACCCAGCCTGACCTTGAATGTCTCCAAGGAGACATCCGATGATGCCTATAAAAATCACCTGAAAGAAAGAATCTTATTCAACAAAGTTTATAATTTCAGTGCTACTACACACAGCCCAAGGAAGTCCTGTAGCATTATTTCTTAAATATTTCATTGCTACGTTTCTGAAAACTTTGCCTAACTCAAGTGAAAACAGCCATCTTATCTTATACTGAATGTCAGTATAAGATAACCAGATTAAAGCAGGTGTAGGAACTGTAATTTGTAAAGGCAATAACTGCAATTAATTGACAATGAACAATACATACATGTATATAAAATCAATGTTTGCACAAACACATTGCTTACAGTTTTTTTCTTTTTTTTTTTTTTTTCTGGGAGATGATTCTACCTACATTTAACAGCAGATAATACTCCTTCATTAAATACACAATTTTTGAAAACATACACTAAAAGAAACAGATTATAAATGTAATTAAATTAATCAGGCTAATTCATTAGCAGTACTTTTTTTCTCTCCTTGAATATTTATTTTTAAGATCTTTTAATTATGTTGCCTTGTTTTATTGCTTGTAATGTTGATGCCTGGGAAGCCACAACCTGTTTTTTTACGTGCAACCCAACGAAAATATTGCTGGATATGTCCTCACACTTAGTGCCATTCTTTCAAATAAATAATTGTTACAGGCCTTGAAATTTGGTTCAGTATCTTTTCTGATGCTAGACTCCACACTTCCTCTTTCTCTGCAACTGTGAAATGACAATCCATCAACTCCCACAGACTCCTGCTACACACTATACCCTCTGGACTGTGACTTCCTATACCAGTTCCTCTCATTCTTTCCACTCTGTCCCAGCTCTGGTTTACCTCAAATATTCCCTCACTGTTTTCATTTCTCTATCAGAGCTTTTGATGTTGTCTATATTACTAGCTAAGATTTCATCTCCAGAATTTTACTAAGTTGGTTTTTCTCCTACTTGTTTATTTAGACATGTACCCTCTTTTGCTTGCTTTTATGTTTCTTCTGCCTTAATGCCTTAAATACTTAGAGGAATGAATGCATTTTGGATGTGTTCATCCAGGTTTTTCCATGCATTGATGTATTTGTGCAATTCTGCAGCAAGAAAGACACTCTATTTTGCATAATTCTGTATGATGTTGATGTATCCGTGATCTTAAGACTTTTTCTGTCTTCACAAGGATATAAAGTGATTCAAAGTGGAGATAAAGGAGGAACGTACGGCCAGAGATGTAGCCCACTAAAGCAGATAGGACTACAAATTCTTGTCCTGTTCCTAGCTCCAATCATTCTTTAATCATGTCACCTAACCATCTATTTCTGGTGCTGTATTCTCCTCTTTTTGTCTTCTGCTGGAACACCTTCACATTCACTTCTTTCTGCCTTTCTCCCTTACTCCTCTTTTCTATTTGCTTTTCTCTTTGGACCTTTTGATTATTGGCTTTGCATCTCTTAACTCAGAAGTTATGTTTTGGCTAAATCCTCTGTCTGTGTAATTCAGAGTCACTGCTGGCCTCAGCAGATGATGGTGGTTGTATTCAGCAAAAGACCAGGCTGTTTTTATTGTCTTCCCCTTGAAGGATATATCTGTCTCTCAGCTTACTCACACCATTACTAACCTTTAATTCAGGACAAATGTGTCTAGCATCCTGAGGAAATAGAAAATCCTAATCTGTTCACTGGTTATAAAATGCTTGGAGAATATCACAGCCTAAAAATATCTGTTTTCCTTATTTATTTGCCATTTCATTAATCTAGCTTTGGGCTACTACCAACTTTGCTGGTGAGGGCCCAGCTTTTTGCTACTCAGTTGTTATATTTTTTGAATTCTTTTAGATTGAATGTTTAGCTGTCATTTCAGCATTTTCAGATTCCCTAAAAATATCCTTTCTCTTTTGACTCCTGATAACATTCTTTGCCTACAGTTGAGTACTTGTCATAGTTATTCCATCATCCGTGCACATTACAGTTCCAAAAAAAATAGGGGAAGCATAATAAATACAACTGGTGGAATAAAAATACTGAAAAGTGATGCGTGCAAGGTACTACAAAGAGAACTGGAAAAAAGGTTGAATGTAAGTCAAAATAATAATAAAAAATGGATCGTAGAATCATAGAATGGTCTGGGTTGAAAAGGACCATAATGATCATCTAGTTTCAACCCACCTGCTATGTGCAGGGTCGCCAACCAGCGGACCAGTCTGCCCAGAGCCACATCCAGACTGGCCTTGAATGTCTCCAGGGATGGGGCATCCACAACCTCCTTGGGCAACCTGTTCCAGTGCGTCACCACCTTCTGTGTGAAAAACTTCCTCCTATTATCTAACCTAAACCTCTCCTGTCTCAGTTTAAAACCAGTTCCCCTTGTCCTATCACCATCCACCCTCGTAAACAGCTGATCCCCTTCCTGTTTATACGCTCCCTTCCAGTATTGGAAGGGCACAATGAGGTCTCCCTGGAGGCTTCTCTTCTCCAAGCTAAACAAGCCCAGTTCCCTCAACCTTTCCTCATAGGAGAGGTGCTCCAGCCATTTGATCGTCTTAGTGGTCCTCCTCTGGACCTCTTCCAAGAGCTCCACATCCTTCTTGTGCTGGGGACCCCAGGTCTGGACACAGTACTCCAGATGGGGCCTCACAAGAGCTGAGTAGAGGGGGACAATCACCTCCCTCTCCCTGCTGGCCACCCCTTTTTTAATGCAGCCCAGAACGCAGTTGGCCTTCCGGGCTGCAAGCGCACACTGCTGCCTCATGTCCAGCTTCTCATCCACCCGGACCCCCAAGTCCTTCTCCACAGGGCTGCTCTCAAGGAGATCTTCCCCCAGTTTGCATAAATACCTGAGATTGCCCCAGCCCAAGTGCAGCACCCTGCACTTGGCCTTATTGTACCTCATTAGGTTCTCATGGGCCCACTTCCCCAGCCTGTCCAGGTCCCTCTGGATGGCTGGATGTTAATATTGTTTTACGAAGTTCTAAAAAAGGTCAGATTTTACTTTAATGTTTATTAATACCAAAAACCTCTAAAGGAACTAATAATTGTTGGCTGTAACACTTCATAAAATTCATATGACAGAAATATCTAGGTACTATATAATTCTCTATGACCCACTTGAACCTATAGTTTAGCTGACAGTTCTAGTTTTGTAATAGTAAATGATAATACACATGTGTATTAGGAAATCCACGTGTATTTCAGGAAAAGAAAATAACTGTGACATATATTTTATCCTGTTCTGTCTCTCATGGAGGAACTTCCGTATATATTTTTTACATATGTGTATGTATAAGGTTGGTGTCTGGAAGAAGTGTTATGTATTACCTCGTTTCTAAGCGGCTCAGACTTTTGCAATTAAAGTTGTTTTATTTTTTTCATTTAGTTTTTGTGTAGCTGTTTCTCCTTGTCTGGGGCCCTTAGGCTTAAGTGCAGTAAAAATACATAATAATAATAGAATAATGATAATAATAATTTTCGTTAGTGCCCGATGAGACTTTTGTTAGTTTATAAGTCATAGGAGACCTTAAATCAAAGGCTCTAACAAATGAATCCCATTATGTCATTTAAAGACATGCTGCCTTCCTTCTGCAAATATAAAACTGGCATGTTTTGTTTAGTTTTTTTTTTTTTTTTTTTTTCTCAACCCATTAAGCTGCCATACATGTTTTCTGCCTTTCTGTGTGCTTGTCAAACTTTCTGTGTGTCTGTATCTTGAGGACCAGCGACAATGAGAACGGAAACACAGGAAAAAACCTGGCAGTTTTATGAGCCTTAGATAACATATGCTTCGCCAAGGGGATCTCATGCATTTTTTCCAAGGCAGTCCCTCCCTGCTTGCCCCCCAGGTCAGGGGGGCAATCTGAGCTCACTTCAGTCATGAATACATTGTTAAGGGAAGAATGGGACCAAAAGGTGACGTGCATGGGACAAGGAATGTATTCACCAACATGACTAAATATAATCCTACAGCAGGATGGCTGCTGGTCCCTGACCAAAGGACATAGCAAGGTTCCTGCCCATGCCTCCAGACCTGGCCCCTTGCAGTGCTCTGGTTGTCTCCTCTGACCATTTGCTCTGAGATCTCATTCAGGTCAAATACAGCACCCCTTTTGCATAAGCGTATTTTCGGTGGTTTTTTTTCAGTTTGTTGTAGTCTGAAGAGCTGTGTTTTTTTCTTCTGTGGTGGCTACAACATGAGCTGTGCATCGTCTGAAACATGGTCTGAAGGTATAAGGGGGTGTTGGCAACCTTCATAAGTTGAAAGAGGCTGAACCTTGCTGATCTTTGTTCACCCCACTTCTGAGGAGCACTTTTGGGATGGAACTATCTTCTGCACACCAGAGTGTTATATTGGAGGGAACAAGCTAGTTTACTCGAGAATGAACTAATATGTGTTTAGTGTAAGTGGAGAGTATGCCAAGACCTAAGACTGAACCAATCAGATAAAATACTTGATAGAAACAGACATACCCCACCAACCATGTATTTTCCATCTGTTTTGGTCCAATACAGAAATATGCCTCAAATATTTCAGAAGCAATGTCCCAGTTAAAACCAGTGTACACTGTGTTTGGACCCTGGCATTGGGCTGTAGCTTTAATTACAGGTTAAGAAACACAGATCTTAGTCCAGGTGCTTGAGTGGTTCACTCACTGGACTCACAAGGAATCCTTAAAAATGGCTTGCCGAATGTTTCAGTCCCAGTTATGGACATAAAATGGATGGGTGGATAGATAGGATATTTATTGAAATTCATTAAAATTACACAATGAGTAAAGTGATTCTTTTTTATTTCTTGAGTATTTTGTGCCACATAAAAACCATGCGTGTGACTGCTGTTATAGCTCTAATAATGGGGTTTATTTTGCTACCTGAAACCACAAGTTAAAATGCTGCAAAGCAGCACGTCACACAGCTACATCTGCTTATTCTGAATGTTAAATAAATGGTGTCTTAGCTCCAGGTTGTTTGATGCCTGTAATTATATTTGATAATAGTGAATAATCTCTTCTATTATTAATAGGCTTTTGATGGGTGAGGCACCACAGGTTCTTCACTTGAGATTCTTAACCTTCTAATTTGCAGACAAATGAAAACTGTACCATGTTGACTTTAGGAGAGGTTTTGTGTGTCCTTTTTCTGATTTAACCATCAAGAAAGAGCCCTTGCCCTGCAGAACATTATGCTGTTTGGAAATGTCTTTATCTTCCTTTGTAAGCCTGGGAACATGCTATTTAATTATTATTATTAAAAATATTAATAATAAAAAGCAATGCTCAGAAGATCCTATTTAGAAAAGTAAGGGAAAAATATTAAAAAATATTAAATAAGAAGGTTTATACTGAAAGGTTCTTGGTTGTGTGTCACCAGAGGCGGCTGTAGTAGCAAAGCTAAATCCTGCCTCCAAACCTTGTGCACCTGTTGAATGATTGGTCAGCTTGTTGAGCAAAATCACTTCCTGCATTGAAGAATCTCATGCAGTACTGAGATATTGGTAACAGAATTAGAAAACATTACCTAACCACAATTTTCCAAAAGGTTGATGAGCCTGAAAACTTTGCATCTGATAAACTCAGTTTAAACAGGTCAAAATTTGAAGCCACACAAGTACCTACCCCTCCACACCATCACAATGCATATGGCATCTGGAGTCACTATTGCTATACAAGCTTTTCCTACTGTATACCTCAGTCCTTTTAGTAGCTTATTCAGGCCCAATTTTCCAGAAGTAGCTAAATGTTTATGAGCTTGTGGTCAGTCAGTAAACTGGCAAAGCCAAAACCCCTTTTGAGATGTGAGTTTCTAAACTGCTGCTGAATCTCTTGATGCGACCAATGCAAAAACAAACAGATAACAGTTGCAAAGCATTGCCACGCAGCCTCACCAGGAAATAATCACAACATAATAATGACAGTATTCAACAGCTCAGGAGTCCAGACCTTAATTACAACAGAGGTGCTGAGAACTTGCTTCTTCCATTCAAGCAATTTACTGTCTCTGTGTCACATGGGAGGCCTGTAAAATACCTGCACAAATGAAAGAAAATAATATTACTGTGACTTGTTGAATTCCAGGATCCAGGTTATTCACACTTTAACAATAATAAGACTGTAACTGTGGCTTAGATAAATGGGACGTAAATGATTTTAATCATTTTATGATCAGTAGAACTAGACATCTAACCGTTTCAAAGGTACCTAGAGATTTTCCATGCCTCAGCATTTATTTGCTCAGTTTGAGGTACTTTAGGTTGAAAAGTGCCAAGAAGTGAGAAGTGCATCAGAGTAAGAGCTGATAGCACTAATCAGCTAGGACAGTCAGAGTCAACCTCAGGGACCGACTATGTATCAGTCCAGCACCACAGGACACAGACTGGTAAGTTTTAAAATGGTGCATTATGTGACTGCTCAACAACAAACATAGGTGGCTGCTCAACAGGCAGACCTGGTAGTTCCTGAGATTCCCAACAATCACTGGCTTTTGTATACCAATACAAAGCACTGTTTTTTTTCCATTTAAATCCAATCACCCCCTTGTGCACAGATGCAGAGAGCTGTCAGTGCAGCTGCAGCATCTCCACATATGAGCTATGCAGGTGGTGCAGCCATCGCTATTTGTTTTCCAAATGCCATGGCTACTCCCTTCCAAGAACTGTAGCATAACTCTTAAATCTTCGCCATAATGAAGTGGTAAACACTATCGTCAAACCTCATGAATATTCACATCAGAATAATTGAACTAAGGCCCCAAGAGACCAAGGAGCCAATTGAAAGCACATATATGCAGTTGTCTGTTTAAATGATGGATCTGAACAATACTTCACTATCCAAATGACTCAACATGACACGTAAATAATTGGTTGTGATCACAACATGCACCAAAGACTTAGTTATTGATTCTTTAGTTTGCCTGTTGTCACTGGTTTAATATTATAGGAAGCTGTCAAAACAGATTTCATAGAGTGTGTCTGTGGGTGTAAAAGAGCCCATTTCTTGGCTTCTTTCAATAAGGCAGACTAAAATTGTGTTCTTGCAAAATAAGTACAATCTAGGTTGGTGTTGAATGTGTGAAATGACTGAAAAACAATTTGTTACAACTTTAATTAGAGTTACACATCTATTCTCATATATTAATACTGACTGTTTTTATTTAATTAGTCAGTAAATCCTAGTCTGCCATAGCTACTGGATTAGGGTTTGATCTATTCCATAATGAAAGTAAGTAGAGATTGACACCATCAAAGAACACTTCTATTTAATTTTAATTAAAAATTATAAAGATCTTCCACTACTGTAGCTACTATATTTATTTTTGTTTTTCAATCCATAGTATAATAAGAATACAAAATTTGTGAATATGCAAATAATACTCTGGGAAACATCTACATTTAAGGACACGGCACATACTCATTTCCCCGTGCAATATTCATGCAAATTAATTCAGTGAAAAATTCAGTGCACATTACAACGCATATCTTACCTTCAGGCAGAATTATACTGCTGCCACCTCTTTTCTTTCTTCCATTGCTTCTAAAAACTTGTGGTGTATTTATTTCCTATCTCAGTTACATGAAGAGAGATTCCATTCAAAAAGTAAGAGCAAGATATTCTGTCTCTGTTTTGCTTCCTCTCTAGGGACTCTATTCAGTAAAATTCTCAGAAGAGATACCTTAGACAGCTGAGATGAATTTTCTCTTGAAAATGTCGGAATAACCCCCTGGAGTGAGTCTAGGATGTAGAGCAAGCCTTGATGAGCTCTAAATCCTTGAACCTCATGTTGGGTGACAAAAAGGACTGTGGTGGTGTGGTCGCTCTCTGCCCCTGCTCCATGGGTCCCTGCCGTCCTTCCCAAACTGTTCCCATGTGTGCTTCCCACAGACTGCAGCTCTTCAAGCAGTGCTCCAGCACGGCTCCATAACACAAGGCCAATCCTTCAGGCACTGCTCCAGCACTGCTCCCCCATGGGTGGCAGTTCCCCAGCCCTCCTGCCCCACCAGGGGATTCTCCTCATGGGCTGCAGCTCCAGTCTTGCCTGCTCCTGTGAGGGCTCTCCTTGGGCTGTGCCTCCTTCAGGTCTCATTCACTGCTTCTCCATGGCAGTATGTGGAGATCTGCTTTGTGTGGTGCCTGTGGGCTGCAGGGGGACAGCTGCTCTATCGTGGGCCACCCCTAGACTTCAGGGATTTTCTGCTCCATACTCGTGTTGTAAGGAAAATCTCCCTTTTAGAGAGTTTTTTTCTGAGGTAAATCCCCTTCTAGTTACTCAGGTCTTGATCTCCAAAGCAGCAAAGGAGATTTATTTTTACTAGTCTGTATGTGTCCTGGCCCAAAGTGAGCCATAAAGGGGACTTCTCAATCTAAAGATTTAGTGTAAGTATGTATTTGCTTACCAGAATAAATGTCACAACAGAACTGTTATTGATGCTGGATGTCTTTTATAAGCAAGTATTATATATACCTAAAAATACGTTTGGATCGACCAAAACAGTTTGTGAATGATTTTTTAAAAAATCCAGAACCGCAACAGGAAATGAAACAGCATGGTTGCGTTTATCAGAGAAGATATATATCACGTCTCATATACACCATATGTAAAAAAGGATAAAGAATAATCTCTTCATAATCCCAAGCCTCTATCAATGTCAAGTGAGTCACAAGAAAGGGAAAGTCCAACCCACCAGTCCGAATTCAGCTTATGTAAGTCAAAGCACTCCATTCAGAGCTCCCTGGATAGCCAAGGATAGGAAAAAATCACAGAGCATCTGAACTCCCCTCAGGAGGTGTCTGTTTCTCCATGTATAGAAGAGGGAGTCTTCAAACACACCGGTCTTAAAAATAAGGAAAGATGGATCTCCACATTAGTGGCTAGTTTTTTATTCAGTCACTCCTTTAGCTCACTTATATTCAAACTCTTAACAGGTTTGGCCCTCTATTAACTCTACCTCTGCCTTGCTAAATTAAAGCTTCCAGCTGAGTAATCATCTACTCCTGCCACCACATAAGGCTTGCATCCATCCATTTCGCAATCAAAAATCCCTTAATTCTTTCATGTGCAGGCCACCCTTTCTCTGGCATTCAGTTGTGCAGTGCACCTCAGTAATCAAGCTGTGTATTTATTTCATGACATTTCAGTTGCTCTAAATCAGTGTTTCCTTCTCTCTACCTCCTCAGTCAATCAGTGTGTACGTTTGCTAGCGCCTCAGTGCACAGAAGTGTTTAAGCTTGCCTTGTTACAGTACTGGTGACTGTGTCATTGGAGAATGAGTATGGACACAAACATTTCAACACACTGACAAGCCCATCCTAGTGAACTACGGGCACTGGTATCAGCATGGCTGATAGTAGGTTCATTTTGCAATCTGTAATTTTAAAAACTAAGTTGGTTCTCAAAGAGACTTTATGAACTGCAGCATTTTGCAGAGTGCCATTGGACGGATTTGAATTAGACGTGGAAATTATTATATCTTGATGAAAGTACAGTGTTTTAACTTTATCACACATGCACACAAAGAGGCTTTACAAAGTGAGGCTTTACTCTAACAAAGCAGTGCAACTGAGATGTTATGAAAGACTTATCATGAGCATGTTACTACTTGAAATTGATACTTTATTCCTTTCGTGATTTTCTTCTGTGCATTTGATCCTATTTGGATCACTACAGTTAGATTGTGGTGTCAAAATATATTATTCTCTTAAATTATGATGCAGGATTTTTTTTTCTTCTTCACCCCTGTGCCATCAGATACACCTGGGCTGTTTTTAAGCCTTTCACATACAACAATAATCGAATGATAACTCTGTGCTAATCTCCTACAGAAAATAGACCAGATGACTGCAACATATTAAGCACCCCTTGGTTCTTTATTTTGTTTGGAGCTCACACTTCTGTTGCAAATATCTATGGCAAACTGTCCTCCTGGACCAATACATCATTTTAAAGAGAGGACCAAAGAAAATAGATTAATCAAAGAGCCTGCAGTTATTGTCTCCCCCTGTTAGCTCCAATTCATATATCATGAGAGAAAAAAAGCCTGTCAGCACTGTGGGATGTTATCTCTTTGGAAAAAAATATTTTCTTCAGCAAAGTAATTCATTTTTTTAAAATCTGATGACAACATACAGGATTAAAGTACTGGCTTTCCTAACATTTCTATACCAAGGGAGGCTAAGTCAAAAGATTCAATACTTTCAGCAAGCAGAAATGTTTTGTTTAAAAAAGGCTGCAGCAAATGCATGCAGCACTGGTAGTTTCATACTGTGCTCTTCATTTTAATGCAATGTCAGGACATAGACAGGCAAGATACAGACTATTTTAGAGATGCCCAAAGGGCTTTGATATAGCTCAACCAAAATGGTAAAATTTAAGAGGAGGAGCACTGAAAATTGCTTCCAAGTGGTCTCAAATTTGAATTTCAATCATTTTTTTTTTCCATAAATGTTTTTCAATATTTTTTCCACAGTTTCATTGGATGCTTGATCTGAGCCCTTTGAAGTTACAAGAAGAGCAACGGTTTTGTTTCTTTTACCAAGTTCATTAACATGAGGGGATGTATGTTTCTAAAATGAGTCTTGCTCTTTGTTAAGAGAAGTAGGTAGGAAGTATTAGATGTTCAGCTGCATGCATCACATGAGCCCCCTTGGGATAGATCCATCTCAGCTAACCCTGGGCACCAAATAAGCTGCCTTCCAAGGGTATGCACGCAGAGCACTGCTGTTTCAGTGCCCTAAGTAAAGTTTAAAATCTAGATGGGATTAAAATCTGCAAAGCCTTTCCTTTATCCATCATTGGTGGCATTTTTGCCACCATCTAGTTAGGAGACAGAGGTCATTGCTCTACATTTCTCCCAGAAACATGAGGTTTTGTGACAGTTATTGTGCTCAGGCGGTAAATGTGTTCATCTTTGAAAGAACTTGCTTTATGGCCGCTGGTGGGAATTTCACAGAATCATAGAATCATTAAGAATGGAAAGATCACCATCAACATGTCCAACCATCAACCCATCTCCACCATGTCCACTAACACATGACCCTCAGTGTGATATTTTTCTTTCTCTTGAACACCTCCGGGGATGGTGACTCCACCACCCCCCTGGAAAGCCCATCCCAATGCCTCACCACACTTTCTGAGAAGAAATTTTTCCTAATGTCCAACCTGAACCTTCCCTGGCACAACTTAAAGTCATTACCTCTTGTCTTATTGATAGTTACCTTTGGAAAAGAGGCTGATTCTCACCTCTGTTTACCCAGATCTGTTTGGGATTTCAGATGGTTTTTGATGGTACAGCACAAGAAACATTTGGATAGTTCTATTTCATTTATGTCCTCATTAAGGTGGTTTATGCCTAGTTTTAGCTCTATCTAAACACTTAAGCTCATCAAGTTTGGCTTTTAGAGCATGTGTTTCTTTTTAGGAATACCTGCTCTTACTTTTGCTGAGATTTCTGTTGGGGTAATCTGCCTCATGTGAGAGGTTACCTCCCGTGACGGTCTTTACTTTCATTTTGGATATTACTGTGATATAAACTAATGTTAGCCTGCTCACCAGCATCTGTCAGATGCCTGACATTATCTCTAGGGTGAGGTTCAATTCACATGTAAACACCTTTGTAAAAAGCCTGATGCTTTTAAGCATAGACCAACAGATCTACTGAGAATGATGACTTGTTGATTGGTTGGTTCATTTAACTCAGTATACAAAAAAATTGGCTTTGGAATCTCATTTAAAATTTTTGCCCTTAGTAAGTCTGCCCTCACTGATCAGTAGCGGGGTTTAATTTCTTACCAGGATGCTGTTAAACAGAGCAATCCTAATGTTATTTGCTGTTATGCCCACTACTGGGCCATTGCCTTCTTTTGAAGCAGTCTAAGGAAGTGCAATGTTTTCTCATCGTTGCAGCCTTTCCAATTTTTTTTTAAGTGAAATTCTTCATTTCAGCAGTCTTGTGTTGAAATTTAAGTTTCACTCTTGCTTCAGTCTTCCTCTAACCCCCATTGCCTTAAATTATTATTGAACAGCTAGAAACAAAACCCATAGTGATAATTCTGTCACCTCTGGTCACGAGAGGATAAACTTGTGATGCCAGATACCAGTCTTGCATTTCCCTGATGCTTTTGAATATGCACATCATGAGTTCCCAACTATAACATTGCACAGTTTGTTGCCATTAGTCCAAAAGTAGCTTTATGGTGCATACCCATAAGAGGTATACTTTGCTTGTGGTGCCAGACTGGCTCCACTGTTCAAGCTGAACTGGTTGTTGATCCAACAGTTTAGATATCAGTAATGAATACTGGCAGCTTTTCAGCAATGTGTATAGGCTGAGAGCTTTTGAAGTTGCCACATTACTTTGAACTTACTCTCATCTTTCACTAGAAAATGAGTACTTCATCTTCTTCCTGTCTCAGCTACCATAGTGTTATATTATGGAGTCCCATTGACCAAGATTTTATTTCCCCTTTTATGCTATTTTCCATGCCTGTGCAGTTGGATCCTGCTGCTTGCACTCCCACCCTGTCCAGCTTTCCTCTATGTTTGACCTTATTGCTGCTGAAGGGTTCTCTGCCACCTTAAATGCCTGACACAGTTTTACTTATTTTCTGGACTTATCTGGTTTCCTTGTCATTCTCAGGCATTTTTCTAGAGTAAGATCAATTTCTCTCAGGTGTCTCTGCTATATGCAGGCATTATGTGACCCACAGTGATCTCGTCTCCAGTGAGAATATTTTATGTTTCCAGAACTTCGTGACGCCCCCTCAAGTTCTTCATAAAAGTTGTTGAGATTTACTACCAAAGAGTGCTGTAAAGAGTGCTTTGAGATCTCCTGTTGTTCTTCATTTTGGTGAGCAGGACTCACAGTCAGTCATCACATTTCAATTGAGGAATTGGTAAAATGCACCTGAAGATGTTGTAACTTCTTAGACAGCTCTCACTTGATCACGTGGGATGTTCTGTCCTTCCTTTCCAATTTTTATATCCCCTACACTACCAGCTATTACATCTAGCTACTAAGTCACATTCACTTCTTATCCTTTTCTCCCTATGAGCTAATGAAATGAATGCTTTACTTTTATTTTCCTATTTTAATCTCCCTAGGCAGTCCTCTATACAGGCTAGAATCTTCTTTCCAGTACTCCTTTTACCTGGAAGCTCTTCATTCCCATTGATCTGAGTTCTTCTTTTACCCTATTTCTCGATACTGTTATGTTATCTGCCAGTCACCCTCCTTTCTCTGCTGGGTGTGCAGTCAATCACCTGCCAAATACAGATGTTGTATAAGAACATGAGGAGGCTCCTGGTTTCTAAAATCAAGCTGTTTTCTTTTTTTTTTTTAATCTGAGGGAATAACTACACATTTCCTGTATCTGCAGCTGCCTATCTGTACAGAGTGGTTTCCTTTAAAATATCCCTCTGCCTTTGAAAGTCCAGTGTATTTTACTGCATATATGCAATAGCACTAATGTGGCAGCATGTTGGAAGGCCTTGGAGTTGAAGAAATTTTATTTGCTTGGTTCATGTTTAACTCTCCTACTTTAGTAATAACCACAAACCTATATGACAATCACTCATTACATATCTTAAATGAGTTGGTGGGATCTTTCCAGGACAAAGTGATTAAGTGTCTATATCACAGAGGTATATTTTAGTTGTCTCTTCTGGTTTGTTTTCTGTAGGAAAATAAAATAATAATAATAATGATAAAAACCAAACCACAGGGCTTGAGTAAATCTGTAGGCTGCTATGACCTTTTAGGCTCTGGACAGACTCTTTGGTTCATTTTTCCACTTGTGCCGTGATTGTAAGTCAGCCTCCCCCAAGACAGCAACAGATAGTCTGTGACAATAGCTGAGACCCCCATCATGCAGCCTTTCTGCTCACCACTGTTCCTTTCTCTCCTAGGATCAACTCTGGCATTTTCTGTCCTGGAAACAAGATCTTGAACTTCACAGTTCAGATTTTGGTCAGACTCTAGCTGGAAGCATGTAGAATCCTGGGGTTTATCTTTTTCTTTTGATACAAAACAATAAATTGGCTCCATTTCATTCATAACTAGCCTCAGGTTTAATCAAAAGACTCGAACCTTTTGATAAAACTTGAGCTGGATATCACGTCTTTAGGAAAAGCTGAAAACAGCTGAATTTTACTTTGCCTCGGGTTTCCCAACAAACATTTCACATTGCTCCAAAGCAGACTGTTCATGAGTTGAAGGGATCATCCTGAATAAAGGTTAGGGGGAAAGAGATTATATGACAAGCTTCGTTACCTCCTGCCATTTCTATTTCTGTTTTGTATTCAGTGGCTAGGGAGAAAGGAGTAAAAGATGCAGTAAGAACATATGGACTCTAAAAGGAATCCTTTTAGAAAATAATGTGTTAGTTAAATAGTACTGCATCTTGCCAAAATGTCATTATTATAACATCATCCCTTACAATTACTAGCACAGCTGAATCAATAATGTGGATAGTCTAAAGAAAAACTGGCTACAATGAAACTATAAATTCCGCAGAAATTATTGTAACAATTTTCTGGTGGTTTGGAACAAGCTTCCTAAACCTCTCAACCATTTCGGCAGATTGTCTGCCCCACACAACAATTCTTTTAAGACTAACATTTGCTTGTGGCAACATATTTTTGCTAGAAGATGAGAGCCTGGGAATTTGCATCCCATGGAAGCATAGCTATGTCAGAAAAAGGTCACTTTTGCCTGCAACTTGTATTTAATGGCTTACAGTATCCTAGTTGATTTCAACCTGTTTTTCTAGGTATCTGGGTCAAATCCACATTGTGAGATAGCTCTTTATCTTACATGAATTAGCAGAGAACAACTGCATTTAAAAAGAGCAATGTCACTTAACTCTAGCTGAGGATCCTTCCCTTCTTTTCAGCTAAGTGCTATTTCATTTCCATTTTGTATGCCACAGTGAATAAAATTTGTAGCGTATTAAAATTAATTGCCTGAATATATTTGGTCAGTAAAGTTAGACTGACATTATAGCAATTCTTTCCAATGCTTCTTGCTGTTAATTAGCGTGCCAGTAGCTCAAAGAAATAGCATTTTGCTGTATTTACTTCTTGGGTAGATAAAAGCAAAATATAAAGTGTTAAATAATAATCAGTTCCAAAAACTGTAAACCTTTTCTGATCTGCGAGGAACATAAAACTGTTTATGAGATTATATTGGGCTGGTTCATGTAGCAACAGAACTCGTTGACCCATAGCTAATTGTGGATTAAAAAAAAAAAGAAGCTGATATTCAGCTAGTGGAGAACTCTAACAAGCTCCTTTCTGCAGAGCTGCAAATATTCAGCACCTGAGTTCATCAAGCCAACAGATGGTCATAATTTAAGGAGGCCTATTGGCAAAATAGCCTCTATTTGCTTCAGGATCTCATGATGTTCCATGTTGCTGTGCTTGCCTAAAACATTTTTTGCATGGATAAATTATTATGTACTGTAGAAAATAGGTAAAGTAAGCTCTATTAACAGATCATAGCACACAGACTCACTCCACTTCACTTATAGATATAGTTCAAAATGTGTTTAAAATGATGGAAAGGTTCCCAGGAGCTTTAACTTGGCTTGGATTGTGATCCATAATCATGAACAGATCTGGCAGTTATATTTGTCTTTTTAGTCTGTGAGCTTCATCAAATCATATTATTTTGGTTGAAATATTGGGTGACATTTGGACACCTTACCTCCCTCTGCTTATTTGTGATCCCATAGTTCATACATTGTTCAAATATTTGGGTTAGTGAAAAAAAATAAAAAAAAGGAAAAGCTTTTTGTTTTTAGAAGTATGTCAAGTTCTTTATTCACATTGCTCCGCAGGCACAAGAACACTGCTAAGCATTGTCCAATAAAGGGGTAAGAATGAGTAATACAAATACTGAAAGTTGGGAATTGAAATTAAGTGGAAACAAAAATGATTTTAACATAATCTTTTAATGTGCTTCCCAGTTTCTGAAGGGAACAAATTTATTCAGAACTACAGCCTTACTCAGAGAGGTGATTCTATATGCTGACATATGGTTATCCCGTAATGAGATACAAATATAATGTTTTCCATTTCTTTATTTCATGCCATGAGTAATTATCTACATTATAACCTTTGAAACATAAGTCAGGGCTGTCGGACGATTGTAAAGCTTAGAAAACCAAAGTCTTTAAAAAGAAATTTCTACTTATAATTCAAATGTACACAGGCCATCATGAATTGTCAAGGTTGAATTCTTCCTATCTCTTTCATGTTGTCTAATTGACATGACTTTTGACATTGTGGTAAAATATGCCCATATTTTGGGATTGGAACAAAACAGCAGTGGATATAATGGGTGGGGAAAAGCCCTCCAGTGGAGCAAGTCTCAAGATTCATTACACTCTATAAACAGTGACATTTCCGGATCAGCAGTGCAAGAATGTTAGGGCACATCATAAAATTTTCTGCTGATGTGAGAAGATTAGACTCAACAATCAAATTAAAGAATTGTCAGTACCATTGCTCTCTGTTACTCTTAAGAGTGTAAGAATATTGTTTCTCGTGATGTTATATTATTTGTAAGAATATTGTTTCTTCTCTAAAACATTATCCCCTAAGTCACTCATGTGAACACAACAGAAATGTTCAAACAGACATTTTCCTCATTAAAATATAAACACGTTGTGAAATGAGACAGTGCTTCACATTGTATGATATTAATTCATATTAGTAGTAGTAAAAATTGATATTTGAAATGAGGTACAGAAGAGCTTTCTTGCACACATAGACATCAAATAAACAGTCAAAGTTGTTAGGGTGGTAAAATGACACTCTACACAACTGGACAGACCACCACTTGCTTTACAAGGCTTCCCAGGAGTCCAAGACAAGATGAGGATCTGAATGTTTGTGTCATATGCTCTGAACAGAGGCATCAATTCGCAGACCTCACAGCTGGTGAGAAGGGGGAGTCTGAGGGCACTGAGGAAGTCTGTACTGGGTAGTGTCCATGATGGTGTCCAATGGCTAACAGCAGAAGGATATAGAAAAGAATTGAGTTCCACTAATAGAGAAGACAAAGGACTGGTAGGAGTAAGAAGCCCCATGAAGATACTTGAGCTGAAACAAAACATTGAGCACAAACTGTACAAGACCAGAGCACCTGCTCACAGGAGCAATGAAACATCTGTGGCTAATATTTGAAAAATAGAGTCCATTAGAGTAGAAGCTAAGATACACATGGAGTGTCACTCCATATGTGATGCTTCTACAGATCTAAAAATGATAGAAAAAGTAAAGATTTTTAAAGGTTTGATTTTTTCTGTTTTTAAGCTGTGCTTAACTGCAATTTTTTCACATGATTTTATGATTGTGTGGAATTTGGCAGTTATGGACTTTTTTACCACTTCTGTACAGTCCTGAAGTAAATTTCTACACAAACTTATGCATTGCCTCTGTTGGCAACAGGAATATCTATTTTTCAAATAATTCTTACCCTAGGATGAATACCATTCTAGTGCTGTATTTGAATACCAGTAACATAACATTTTTCTGAGAGGTTCCTAACTTCAATAATTTTGAATCTTAGCAGATTACCTATAGTTAGACGTAGACTCAGACAGCAAGTATATCTCTCTTGGCTAAATTACAGCTGTAGTTAAAGTTTTCAGTTTCAAAATCATCTCTTATCTTTGTTCATACTCAGACTGGTGGGATGTTATGCTGAAGTTGGTTTCCAAGCTGTACTATGGTAGTATAGAACTGGTGTAAAATCTCTGTTAGGATTTAGTATATGTTCTTTCCAAAGAAATGATAATGATTGTTGAGATGCTGAGTAGATCAGGAAAGCTATTGTGACATTTTCTTCTTTATACAAATGCACCTGGACATGCACTTCCCTTTATGAAATCCATCAAACATTCTAACTCTATAGATAGTAAAATGATTATATGGTTAAAGTGCTAATAAACAAAAAATAATCATTTTATCACTGATTCCAGTGAAATTGAGAAACCTATAAATAGGTATTTACTTCATGATTGACATACAATATCCATTGAAGTCAGTAAGAAAGTTGTTCTGACTTTAGGAGGCATGATATCAGAAAATAGATATATAAACAAAAAAAATTTCAGTTATAGGAAATATTACAGAGATAATGGACAGGTGATACACTGACAGAGAGGTCTCTCTGGAAGCTTGCTGGCACCTTTGAGATCCATTCATGTCCTGTACAACCATTGTGATTCACAGAGTGGATAAAATTTCTTCTTTCCTCTAGGTCTGGGTTTGTCCCATGCTTGCCCATGGATGAAATATTTTCTTACATTTTTAAGACTAGTATTCTTCTCCCTCAAGGTACTGCCAGACCTTTCCTTATCCTGATTAGGTTATTGGATAAACATAGAAGAGAGTATTTGGACTAGCTATTGTGATGTTGTTGAATAATACAGGAGAAACCTTATATATTCTTTAGTTTCTGCATAGAGCTTAAATACTGCAATTGCGATCA
The DNA here is from genome assembly GCA_016647715.1 of Pavo muticus. Taxonomy (NCBI): domain Eukaryota; kingdom Metazoa; phylum Chordata; class Aves; order Galliformes; family Phasianidae; genus Pavo; species Pavo muticus. Next base: position 1,061,454 of record JACDJE010000066.1, on the reverse strand, counting down.
TCCTTGGGCACACGTCTCTCCCTAGTCCCTTCTGGTATAATTTTCAAGGAGAGATTGAAGGCTAAACGCTGTCTTCTGTAAGTTATGCACAGTGCATAGAAAGGTATCTCTACTCCTGTCGTTTATAGGAAGAAGGAATTTCACCCAGCAAAATCATTTCAACAAAATAGTTTTATTTATGAAAATATGTCTGCCAAGTCAATCACTTTTTCTATTTTTTTCATCATTAATGGCTGCAATGATTTTGTCCTTCTGTACTCACTTGTGCATCAGTTTAGTAAAAGTGTGCATTGGTTCCTGTCCTGCCTGGCCATTTATTGAAGAAAATTAAACAATTTCAGGATTCAATTATTAATACCTTCCATCTATAAACCATGTCTTCATCTATAAACCATATTGACATTCAGTCTAGACATCTCAAGAGGGGATTCACTTCATGAATATCAATAAACAGGTTGTAAGGAGACTGGGAATATTAAATTATTTCAAAGCGTTTGACAGTTGACAATGTTAATACAATAATTAAAAGCTCACATCCCTTAAAAAAAAATGCTGCTCAGCGTTTCCATGTAGGAAGCAGCAAAGTCCTTAGAAGGTGTAAATCAGCATTGCTGTCCTGTCAGTACTGAACCTGTGTAGATTTCCACCAACCCCTGTAGTGCCTTCACAAATAAGAAAATACTGTTTTTGACCCAAAGATGGCCCCCAAATTGGCTTAACCTCTTTCTGTGTCCAGTTTGGCATTCACTTTTTATCCAGGAGGAGGTAAAAATTCATTTGAAAATGCAAATCATGTCTTGTATTGTATCTCTCCTTTAAAAAGGAGGTGTCAGATAACACAATGCACTGAAGACCTGGCTCCCCATTGAACCTGCAGTTTGGAAAGCATTGAAACAGAGAACAAACAGCAAAAATTCACAGCAGAGTCTTTCTGCCTGTCCTGGTGCAGCATGTGCAAAGCTTCCCTGGGTAGGAATCCATCAACTCAGAAAAATCTAATGATGAAAGACAGCAGATTTCTGTCAGGCATTTGTCTTAGAAATGACCTTCTGTGAGAAAATAGAACAATTGACCACAGGAACACAAATCATGTCAGGGGGCTTCTTTGAAATTGCTTCTCAAGGTGGTTGGAACCTAATATCAATATTGCATGTGTTTGAAAACAGGGATGACAAAAAAGAGATCATAAAGCATTTAGAGTTCTTAAAAAAGGTAATGCAATGAATATAATGCTCTCCTATGGGGGCACTGCACTATGGTCTACTTTATTCTGTTACAACATCACGAGTTTAACACATACGGATTTTCCTGCTTAATGGACTGGTGATGGGATCACTCTATGCTTTCTGAACTGGAGGAGCCTAAACGTTGGCTGTAATTTTCTGACAGGAGATCGGCAATTATATGGATAAATAAGAATCAGAATTACTGTTGTTAATACTAAATAAATCCTGAGGAAACTATTCAGCCTTAGGTAGTGGTTGAAATTTTCTTTACTTTAAAACCTAATGACATTTAATTTGAGCAAACAGAGCTTTTCTGCCCTCACTGTTGTAACCCAAACTTGCCATTGTGCAACACATTAATTAAAACTGGCTCTAATTTTTGCCATTTGGAACTTAATTAACAAATATTGAAGACGATGCCATGTGTGCTTGTTCTGCATGTAATCCACACTCCTACAAAAGAACACCGGCAATTTCAGCGGCAGCCCGTGGGTGCACAAAAATGAATCAGATTGTATCTCTAAGCCGATGACACTTGAACAATCTGCAGGAATAGTCTGAGGTGTGAACTCACTCCCACGATAAAGGCAGTTCAAATCCAAGTGGAAAGGTGCATTCAAGCTCTTTTTAAGTCAGTGTACTCCAGGCTCCCATTGTTTCCTCTTTTCCTTGTGACAGACATCCACCACTGCCTCCCTGGTGCTTCCCTCTTCCTTTCTCTCTTCCTCCTCCTCATCACCGATTGGAGGAATGCCAATACAGAGCATGACTTGAAGACCTTGGCTGTGATAGAGTAATTGCACTTGCCTGGCCTGAGCTTGTGAGGGGTCATCAGCAGGACCTTCATATTCCTCTTGTTGTATGCTAGTGGATTCCTCTGATGTGTGCCCTTTCACTATGCATGGAGCAATGGTTTGGACAGAAAATATTGAAACAAATGAGTGCCTGCAGCAGCTGACAGCAGCGATCTCTTCATGAAATCTCACTGACAGCGCAGGGTTTACCATCTGCTGCAAGCTGCTGGGTGATCCTCAAGGTGCAGGTGCTGTGCTGTGCCAGGAGCCCATTGTGTGGAAGGAGGTCCTTGCAAGAGGACAGAGCAATGCCAGTGCCCCCAAGTCTTGCCCAGGGTGCTGGGCCATCCTACTCTCTTCTCTAGCAAGGTGATGCCAAACATGCACTGCTGTCCTTGAGCTTACTTTCATGTGAAATCTCTGTATATCCTTGTTTCCCCAAATTATCCAGGGGGTTGATTCAGATTTCTGTCTTAACCAGAGGGACAGTTTGTAGCACCATTTCTGAAGAATTATTGATCCTCTGTGGTCAAAACATATTAATGACTGTCCTGGTATTTGCCTTCACTGTAGACAAGTTGTGCTTCATTGTGAGAGAAATGCTGCCCTCCAGCTGCCAGGGCAAGTTATTTGTAATCCTGACCGATTTCATACATCAACAAATGCAGTTTGTAAAAACGTATCAGAAAGAATAATGAGCACTTCTGTTCATCAGTGCTTTGCTGGAACTAGAAATTACTTGCAGCAGAATATTCATGGGGCGATACTGCCTTTTGAGGCAATTGCAGAGCGTCATCTCTGGTTTTCTATTAAACAATATAAAAGATCCTCAAAAACCTAAATACATTTTTACATTTTAATTATAAAAATGAGCTAAAGTGTATTTAAGATAAACATTACATTAAGTTAGACAAGGCACACTTCCATTCTATTCAGGCTTGTGTTGTTTTCATTCTGGTGTTAACAGAACATATATGAATACTTAATATTTAAGAGTCAAGATTGTTTTATTTTGAGGAATGGCATCTAATATAAGTGTCTATATTTGAAGATTTATTTCAGATTGGTTATGCTAAAAATGCCTCATTTGCTTGAGGCTGGTAGATTTAGGTATGTACACAGATGGTATTGGGCATGAACATGGGTTGCTGAAATGGAGAATGGTGTCAGAAACAAATGCAGGGTGAATGCTGGCTCCATACTATTCTTCCTGCACCACTTTCCCTTTCTTTTGTATTCACTCATTGTAATTAAGCAGGGAAAAGTATGTCATGGGAGATATTTTGATGATTTAGTAACTTTAATGTTCTCCTATAATCTCTTAGTCATGTTTTTCTCACTTTACTTTCCTATTTAAGACAATAACATTAAGAATAATTTGCACACATAAATCCTTTCCCCTCCAATTTACATTTCCATTTAACAGGGCTGATAAATCACTCTATAACTAGTAGTCACTGTGGGTATCTCCTGCCATCAGGCTCTCATGTAACTCTCCACTGCTAACACAAAATAATATGTCAAGGTCTCTGTCACTCATCTTGGCTGGTGTGGTGCATTGACAGCATTTAAATGTCCCCTTGCATTGACTGCTGGCAAGTGAGGGGCTGGCAAAGGGCCGTGCTCAGGTTGCTGGGGATGTGCCTTTTGTATCCTCTCTTTTTGCAGAACAGAGAAAATCTTAGAGCATAGAAGATGATCTCTGAAGCGCAGTATCAGCTCCCCCCATATCTGGATCTGAACTATGGTGTTCACAAGTTTTATGAAAGGAGGAAGGATGGTACATGTTGATGCTGGGGGAATGGAGTTCCTAACTTGTGTGCTACTCTAAAAGAGTAGAGGAGAATTTATACAACCTTTCTTTTCCACTCCTTCTCAGTAAACACATCTCTCCCTTTTAAACTTTGCAGGATATTGCTAAGAAGCAATAGATGGGAACGGCTTCCTATATTGCTGTAGTTTTATACCAACAGGTACAGACCCAAAAACACAGAAATAAATCCCGTGTTAGTTTACATATCTTGCATTCCTTGATTTATCGCAATTTCCATGACTTGTACATAAGATGGATACAAATAAGTTTAGTGAAGCACTGGGATGTGTTGCCTAGAGAGGTGGTGGATGTGCTGTCCCTGGAGACAGCCAAGGTCAGGATGGGGCTGGATGGGGCTCTGAGCAACCTGCTCTAGCTGTAGGTGTCCCTTTACAGTGCAGGGGAGTTGGACTAGATGACCTGTAAGGGTTCCTTCCAACTCAAACAGTGAGTCTATGATTCTATGACTGTGCATTAGTCAGCCAAACTCTTATGATTAACAGAAACCTGGTTTCTTGCAAAACCCCTTTGAACTAACAATGGATGGTATTAAAGCAAAGAACAATTTTGGTGGTGTTGAAGCCTGTTTGTTACAAAACTGATGCACAATATATTGGAATTAGGAATTAGTAATAGAAGTACGTTGCTTTGGAATAAACCAGTAATTGTTTTCAGTGCTTTATTTCCCAATGCACTTCAGAAAACTGCAAGCTGTATCCCTATACTAATTCTACAGGGAGCAGGTGGAACAGCAAACCCAGCATTGACTACGTTTTCTGGAGCCCATAAACTTTTCGTGCCAGTTTTAATGGCTTAAAGAAGGAAAGGTAGTAATTGGGAGAGAGAAAACTGGCTGATATTTTCTGGAGGTAAATGTTTTCTCCATGTCTCAGCAAATCAGAGACTTTTTTTGTTTGTCTGTTCAAACACTCTGTCTTGGTTTGAAACAAGACAGCCAATTAGGGTAGGTAGGTAATCACCAGGGATTAGATCCACTTGTAATTAGGAATGTAATTTGACAGGAAACACTTTCTTTAGTGGAAAAAGAAAAAAAAGCAGGGGGAAGAAAGAGAAAAAAAATAAAAAAGAGAGCAATGCTGAGCTTTTCAGTGCCTGGAGCAGAGCATGTCAGTGTCTCAGTTCCAAGGGCGGGGAAATCCATAAATCAGAGGTATCTGGTTTCTGTGGGAATACTGAACCTGTTCCTCAGTGACGCATTTGAGAATTAAACAATCCCAGAAGACTTGAAGCTGTTTTCAAAAGGTGCACGGAGCTTAATTACTAGAGGGGTAGTTCGTTATCAGCCATGAGAGGCTTCGTGTTGATCTTTTTGTGGGATATGATGTGAATATTAAGTGTCAGACACTCTGAACATCAGGCTGCCAGGCCTTCTGGGCAAAACACATTGCTTTTCAGCAGAATGTCTCATCGCAGGCAGGTTGTACCTCACAGTTAACACTTGCTGTGAGGTACCTGTTACCAGCTGCGCTCTCACAGCGTTCAGCTGTGTACAATGTGGTGTGTTTTTACTCCAGGGATTATCTTCTGGAGGAGGTAACGTGCTGAAAGGAAAGGTGAGCATTTAGAGGCCATGGTTAGGAAGAGAAATGTTACCTCATAACTTTTGTGTACTGACAGCATCTGTGCACAGCATGAAACATAGAATAATAGAATGGTTTGGGTTGGAAGGGATCATCATGATCATCTAGTTCCAGCCCTCTGCTATACACAGGGACACCTCCCTCTAGACCAGTTTGCTCAAAGCCCTATCCAGCCTGGTCTTCAATGCCTCCAGGGAGGGAGCATCCACAACCTCACTGTGAATACCTGTTCCAGTGTCTCACTACACTCACAGTAAAGAATTTCTTCCTAATATCTACTCTAAATCTACCCTCTTCCAGTTTAAAAACATTTCCCCTCGACCTGTCGCTACCTCCCCTTCTAAAAGGTCCCTCCCTAGCTTTCCTGTAGTCCCCCTTCAGGTACTGGAAGGCCACTGTAAGGCCTTCTTGGAGCCTTCTCTTCTCCAGGCTGAAGAGCCCCAACTCTCTCAGCCTGTTCTTGTATGGGAGGTGCTCCAGCCCTCTGATCATCTTTGTGGCCCTTCTCTGGATCTGCTCCAACAAATCCATGTCCTTCTTGTGCTGGGGGCCCCAGAACTGAATGCAGGTGGGCTCTCATGAGAGCACAGTAGAGGAGCAGAATCACCTCCCTTGACCTGCTGGTCAAGCTTCTCTTGATGCAACCCAGAATGTGGTCGTCCTTCTGGGCTGCAAGTGCACATTGATGGCTAATACTGAATCTTTCATCAACCAACACACCCAAATCCTTTTCTTCAGGGCTGATCTCAAGCCATCCTCTGCCTAACCTGTATCTGTGCTTGGGATTGTCCCAGCCCAGGTGCAGGACCTTACGCTTGGCCTTGTTGAACTTCATGAGGTTGGCATGGGCCCACCTCTCAAGACTGCACAGGTCCCTTTGGATGGCATCCCCTCCCTCTAGTGTGTCAACTGCACCACTCAGCTTGGTGTTGTCTGGAAACCTGCTGAGAGTGCACTCAATCCCACTGTCCATGTCACCTACAAAGATGTTAAATAACACCAGTCCCAGCATCAATCCCTGAGGAACGCCACTCGTCACTGGTTTCCACTTGGACTCAACTCTCTGAGTGCAACCATCCAGCCAATTCCTTATCCAGTGAGTGGCCCATCCATGAAATCCATTTTTCTCCAATTTGGCAATCAAGATGTCATGCAGGACGGTGCCAACAACTTTGCACAGGTCCAGGTAGATAACGTCAGTTGCTCTTCCTTTGTCCACTAACACTATAATTCCATCATAAAAAGCCACCAATTTTGTCAGGAATAACTTGCCCTTGGTGAAGGCATGCTGGTTACCACTAGTCACCTCGTCTTTATTTTCCATGTGCCTTATTGGATCCTTCAGAAGAATTTGCTCTATGATCTTGTCAGGCAGAGAGGTGATACTGACTGACCTGTAGTTCCCTGGATCTTTCTTTTTTCCCTTTTTGAAGATGAGGGGTTATGTTTCCCCTTTTCCAATCAGGGGGAACTTCACCAGACTGCCATGACCTTTCAAATAAGATGGATAGTGGCTTGGCAACTTCATCCACCATTTCCCTCAGAACCTGTGGATGGATCTCATCAGGTCCCATGGACTTGTGCACCTTCAGGTTCTTTAGCCTCCCCACTTCAGCATTCCTTCTGCAAAATCAGCTCTCAGAGCTGGCCATGCTCCAGGGAAGTCTGTGTGACAACATCCTCCAAAGAATAAATATGCTGGGAGCAATGACAGAGGACAAAGAGAGAAAGATCCCAGCACAAACTCATATTTCAACAATGTATAACCCTAATGAATGTAATTTTCATTGAGAATCGTCATGTGCAACTCACCAAGACAATAAATAACTATAAAACCATGCATACAAATTGTGCAGACAGAAAAAAGGTGGGATCATAACTGTCCAACATCCCACAGCCTGGAGCATGTGTGAGCCAGGGTAACTTGTGCAGGCTCTGATCACCCAAGTTTTCAAAAGACATTGCCGTGGAGTACTGGCATCAGGAGGAATGGCGGTAGTGGTGGGTTGATGGTTTGACTAGATGACCTTGGTGGTCTTTTCCAGCCTCTGTAATTCTGTGATTCTATGATTCTATGATGATTCTATGATTCTGTGATGCTCTAGGACAGTCTTGGCACAGGGTTACTGTTCTTGCTTGCTCAACATTGATTCAAAGAATTTGGCAGGAAACACAGTGAATCACTAAGCCTGCTCCTGTGCAAGAATTATGCTGGCACAATTACACCCGGCGTTTTTTTGTAACTATTATACCTTTACAAAAAGTCTCCTCCCTGTACCAAATACAAGCCCAAATCCATGGTACACCAAATGCGATGAAAGCTGAGGATTGGAAAGTGGTGCCTTAATAGGAATGAGAAAGGTCTGTCAAGCAGTGAAGCCTGTTCCCTCAGGACAGCGTTCTGTTGCAACACAGATTTCTCTCTTGCTCCATATGCATCTCTGTACAGAACATGACATGCCTATGGTGTGCACAGTGCTTGTTCAGCTGGGTGCAAACTATCCCCAAGATGCAGTTAGAGTCTGAGGAGGAGGAAATGTGGTTGAAAGCCTGAAGGCAGAAGACACAGAGTCCAGATCCCTTGGTGTTACATAGAAAGGAGAATTCTCTATGGAGATGATCTACCAGTTTCCATAAAACAAGGCAATTTCCTCTTGAAAACCTCAGTAATTCTAGTAAATTCTAGTAAAACAGAAACATTTCTAGTAAGTTGTTCTCAGAACAAAAAAACGTATATGTTATTTACCATAAATCAAATGATTCTTTCTAAATGGGTCAAATGTTTTATATCTGTGCAATAAGCCATTACCATTCATTTCCTAATTAGCACACTGATTTATTGAGGTGTAATCTAGGTCCCCTTCTCTCCTGCTGCCTAAACACTGTGTTTTCCACAACTCATTGTGGATTTCCGGTGACTCATGGATGGTTACCCAGGTTTCAAAGAAGAATGAAAATTCAGGTAGACCAATAACAGCTTCTTCAAGGCATCCTGCCACTATGGGGAAATTAAGGATGAAAAAATTTTAAGTGTTCAGTAAATAAAACTAAAATATTTACATTATATGAACTTAAAAAAAAATAGCTTAAAAGAAAAATTTGATGTAGAAAATAAAAGCTATAAAAACTAGTAACAATTTTTCTCCAGATTTTACAGTTCTGCTCTTCGCCTGAGACCAAAATAAGTGAAACTCTGATGTCCTGCAGCTGATCCAGAGTTGTCGCTTGTTTTATCTGCTGATTTAAATACTGGTTTGATCACAGAAAAGATCACTGGAAACTCATAAAATAGAATAATCCCAAAACATATGCATCTCTAACAAGAGTGGTTTGTATCAGAAATAGTGCAGCCAGAAAGAGCAGGGGCATGATTGCCCTTCTGTATTCAGCTCTGGTGAAGCCACACCTCGAATGTTGTGTTCAGTTTTGGGTCCTCACTACAAGAAAGACATTGAGGCCCTGGAGTGTGTCCAGAGAAGGGCAGCAAACCTGTGAGGGTTCTGGAGCACAAATCTTATGTGGAGAGGCTGAGGGAACTGGGATTGTTCAGTCATAGAAGAGGAGGCTCAGGGGAGACCTCATTGCTGTCTACAACTCCCTGAAAGGAGGTTGTGGCGAGGTGGGGGTTGGCTTCTTCTCCCACTTAACTTGTAACAGGACTAGAGGGTATGGCTGCAAGTTTTGCCAGGGGAGATTCTGGTTGGACATCAGGACAAACTTCTCCAGAAGAGTGGTCAGGTGCTGAAACAGGCTGCCCAGAAAGGTGGTGGAGTCACTGTCCTTGGAGGTGTTCAATAAACTTTTAGGTGTGGTACTAAGGGACATAGTTAAGTGAGGAAGTATCTATTGGTGGTAGGTGAATGGATGAACTGGATGATCTTGGCGATCTTTTCCAGCCTTGGTGATTCTATGATGCTATAATAAGACAATTTAAACTTGGTTTATTTTCAATGAGGTTATATCTAGATTTAATTTGTTTACTACTAATTAGATAATTAATTGCTTTTAAAACATTTGGATGAAAAAGATATTCCATAGCTTAAACAAATTATAACCCTCTAACTCCTGCAGTCCTCAGTTGTTCTAGATGGTTTTATTGGAAACAAAATACTCCTTCATTTGGAGTCTTCCACTTTCTCTTAAATGGGATTTCTCAGGTACCTTACTGGATAGAAGAGCACCTGCTTTGCTAACCTCTACCCCACTTAAAACTAATTTTAACCTGGCCAGGGTATATTTATAGTAACAGACATAAACTGGGTTTTGCCTGTATAAACTACGGGAAAATAATTTCATAAATCTTTAGGGAAAAATATGACACTTTTAAATAGTTGAAAATGCAAATAGTTCCTTTGGACATGATTTTAATACGATCCGGACTGTTACACAAGAAAAAACTGAAATGAGTACATAGCAATTTAGTTGTAATTACTGTGCAGGCAAAGCCAAGAGGTGCAGAGGCAGGAGTGATGTTCATGATCCATCCACCACAGAGGAAATTCTAAGTGAGATCCTAAGGTGAACTTAGGACAACTTCAAGTATCTGTTTCACATGTTACCACCTGCTATTTGTAGTATGAGAGCATTCTGTATCTGATAGCCTGGATGCTATTTGTGCATGGGAAGATAGCTACTGCACCAAAAAGCATAGAAATAACATACATAGAATTATTTCTTTAAATATATTCAAAAAGCCTTCATCTTAGTTTGTAGAAGTGGAAATTTGTCTTGTAACCAAACCAGAACATTAAATTTAACTGCAAATATCTGAAGGTCCTTGCTGAATTATGAAATTCACGCAGCTATAGTCAGCGTGTGAATGTCTGCGTTGTCTACCCAAGAGAAAATGTGGATCAGAACAATGCACATTCTTACTAGTAAAAAGAACAAATCCTGTGTGTATCTAAAATGTCTCAAATGTCTTCATCTTTACTTCAGGTCAAGATCTAATATCAAAAAGCACAAGCTGACACTATTGGTATTGTCACTGTGGAAATGTTAGAGGGTCAACTTGGGACAACTGCAGAAGGCAGAAGATAATTGTTGCCCAGTTCATTTTCTGTCTCATTTACTGTACGAATGCATTATGATGAAAGCTCACTCTTTACATCCAAGGAATAAGAGTATTTTATATGGACAATTAACTGGACTGCATGTTATCTGCTAAAAATCAAATAACCTTGGAGGTGAATATGCTAACTTCCACAAGAGAAGTGGCAACAGCTGAAGTGTGTTTCCTTTACATGGACTTATTGTCATAAAACATACTCTTTTCAGTACATTAGTTGACTTCATTATAGTATTCTTGATAGTATACTGTGATTAAACTTCAGGATCTACAAATGGTTCAGCAGCAGGGTTATAGAGTACTAAATTATGAAGGACACAGTGTTAAATCTATCAGAAGATAAAGGAGTAAAAATATCCTTTTATTATAAATTAACAATGAGATGTTAAACATTAGCTCTGCCTAGAAAAGCAAATCAGGCACACTGGGAGACATATTAAACAGATATGGCCCACTTTTATGCAGCCCTGAAATATGGCAGCTCAGTATGTCTTCCATGCTTGGTAGGGAGTCTGGATAACAAATGTAAATGAAGAAAACGCTAAATTAGCTATAGAATTGAAAGCCAGATTTTATTTTATGTGGTTTAAGACAGATAATACTACTTATAAATGTATAAATGTAATATTTTGTTTAATTTCCATTTCCAGTATCAGGTACTGATCACAGGTGTACTGTCAGCATCAGTTATCAATTCAAAACAAGATAAAATAGTTCTTTCTCTCGTTCTGCAAATACAGGATTAAGCACATGGACAGATGTATTCATGTCAGGGAAGTACTCAACTGCTCCAGACTGATATTCAGTATTCATCAGATATTCATGAAGCAGACATAGTGTAACACAGCCTGATCCAGAAAAGTGAAGTCTATCTGGAAAGCAATTATTTTTTGTTGTGATTATTCTTAATTATTACTTCCTATGTATTATAAGAGACACAAAGGTCAGAGAATTCAAGAGAGATTCCCGTCTGGAAGAAAATGAATTGCTTAACATTAGGGATAAAGATGTTATGCATGTCTTGTTCAAGGCATGCTGCTTTTGAGAGTTAATCTACTTTTGCAATGTTATCAAAAGTTGCCAAGCCATCCATCAGAATGTAGCTTTTGATGGATTGTTTCCAAATCTAAATTTTAACTATTGGTAGGAAATTTCCTGTGATGGCATTTCTCACTCCATTATCTCGCCATTTTATTATGTGTAGAATTATATGAACAGAAACAGTCACACATTTTTTAAAAATATGCTATTATAACTTCACCCACACATATAATTAAACCTCACTTTATAGAAATAGATAATTTGGCTTTTCCGAGTAGATCACATTTTTCCCAAGGGAAAAGATGTTTTTATAGATGTATATAATAGTTTCTAAATTAACTCAGCCATTTTGAAGCCCATAGTATTGAGATTCTCAGGATAACGTTTTTAACTGCAAGTTACTGGTATACTAATAAGAGTACAAATAGCATAGCAAGCTTCATAAAAAAAATGCTGTTCTTCCTAAATAATATTTGAAATCTCTGGGGAATCTGTACCAGACCTGCTCATGGCATGATTTCTTTGGGTACTGGAAAAGTTCCAGCATAATACCCACCTCGTTTTTAATGGAATTGAAAAAGGCTCCAGAAAGCTTTCAAACAATAAATTCAGGCTTTGAATTGGCCTGTCCATTTACCTCTTCTACACCAACAGGTATTCCTGAGGATTAAGCAGGACTTGAGCCAGCAACGTGCTCTCGCAGTCCAGAAAGCCAACCATATCCTGGGCTGCATCAAAAGAAACGTGGCCAGCAGGGTGAGGGAGGTGATCCTGCCCCTCTACTCTGCATTGGTGAGACCTCACCTGTTGTACTGTGTCCAGATGTGGAGTCCTCAGTACAGGAGAGATATGGATCTGTTAGAGTGCATGCAGAGCAGGGCCACGAAAATGATTCAAGGGATGGAACACCTCCCCTACAAGGAAAGGCTGAGAGAGCTGGGACTGTTCAGCCTGGAGAAGAGAAGGCTTCAGGGAGACCTGAAAGAGGCCCTTCAATATCTAAAAGGAGGCTACAAGAAGACTATTTTGCAGGGTCTGTGATGACAGGACAAGGGGAAATGGTTTCAAACTGAAAGAGTGGAGATTCAGATTGGACATAAGGAAGAAGATTTTTACACTAAGGTTGGTGAGGCACTGGAACAGGTTGCCCAGAGATGTGATGGATGCGTCCCGTCCCTGGAAACATTCAAGGTCAGGTTGGACAGGGCTCTGAGAACCTGATCGAGCTGTAGGTGTCTCTGTTCATAGGGGAGTTGGCCTACGTGGCCTTTAAAGTTCCTCTCCAGCTCAAAAGATTCTAGGCTTCTATGGTTATCCAGATATATGTACACTCATATCACTGTTGAGTTACACATCTAAAGTCCTGGAATACTTCTAATTCAAGAGCAATTTATGTAAATTCAAGCCTTGCTTAGGTGACTTACTTTGATTTCATCAGTTTTACTATCACAGTTATACTTATGCCTTATTAAAATAATATCTCAGTAGAGTTTAAATCAAGATAGTTGACGTTGAAGTTACATAGTCAAACAGCAGAAAGAACTGCCTTATCAAGGAAAAAAAGAAAATTAGGAAAAAATCCAAACAGTTCTGAAATAAGAAATGTTATTTATTTGCAGAAAAGTGTTTCAATCAACTATTTAGACCCAGAAAATAGATAAGGTCATTTTCATGTTGAAGTTGCTTTTAAACTAGAACTTGTGGAGGAAAAATATCAAGATCAGCACCCCTGAAACAGTAGCTCTGGGGAGCTTATGGCTTGGTTTGTACAGGCTCAATATTAATGGATCAGGCTCTCAAACTGAGAGTTTACAGTTTTACCATGTACAAGAATCAGAGGAAAAGCAGTTTACACAGACAAAAGCCTTTTATTTAAATGTTCATCAAGTGAAGGGTATCGCAGGACAGGGAAGGCACTAGGGGTGTTAAGGATTCAATTTTTTTCTCAGCTTTTCGATAATAAAACTATTTAAGGATCCCAATAAATACACTTAGGAAGCAGTTACCAGCCTCTAGAAATAACGACACAAGGCACTAAAAAAATATATTATGTTCTAATCATATAGTATTCCCAGTGCTCTCTTTGGCTAACAGGATCTCTAAGTGAGAGAAGAATTGCAAAGGCAAAAGTAAAAATGACAGTGAGCTAGGAAATCAGCAAACCAGCAGCTCTATTCCCCACAGTAGTGGAAAGAGATGTGGAAGTAACACTTGTTTGGCTGCTGTTTGTGCAGTGAATCGAGAGAGAGACTCCAGCTAGCGCTGCTGGCATGCATGGAGCTTTGATTCTTGCTGGACTGAAGTGGTTCTTTGAATATCTCTGAATAAACTTCAGTTCATGCCAGTGAGTAATGTGTTATGCAGAGATACTCTGTTGGGAATTTCTTGTATTTTCATTTTGGGGGAAAGGTGAAGGATTAAATCTCTGTGGAAGATACCATAACTAATTCTCAGACATATTTGCATATGCACTGAATAAGCAAAAATCCCTTCTCACAGAGAAGAAATTGGATTGTAAGGGACACCTAATAAAATTACATGTGATTATTGAAATCTTGAGCATTTAATTACATTTTTTTTAACCCCTGGACTCTCAGACTCCCCACTGAAGCTATAATCAAACTGTGTCTCTAATAGGGAAAAAAAAACAGCACTCGTAACAAAAAAAAAAAAAAAAAAAAAGACTGCAGCAAAGTGTAGAATTTTATACAAGAAATGCAAACTCGAAACTACTTGAGGTCACTATAACAAGAGAGAAATACCTTTCAAAGTCAGGATGAGTAAACACTTTAATTCTTTCTTTGCTGCAGTGCATTTTATTCATTCATGCATTCTAGTTACATTTTGTTCTGGCACCATGTGAACATCAAGGCTGTGAGAGGTACACGTTAACATTACAGTCTCAGCCAGGCTATGTCACCTCTGCCTGCTGCAGGTAGCTGGGCTCAGATTCTCTAGAAATTTTGGGGTGTGGACTCAAGTCACCATTTCAGTTTACAGGCTGATGCCATTCATGCTCTGGGGATACTGAAGCAGGAGGAGAAGGCACAAGCTTCTCTCTTCTTTCCCAGAGGGGGAAAGAAGTAAGTATACTTACAGAAGGTGTAGCACCTGCAAGGTAAAAGGAACAATTAGTCCTACACTGAGAGAGCTGGAGGGCACAAAAGAGCCTCAGGCACCTGATAAGAAGGCAGAGGAGACATCAAATAGACCATTAGGCAGCCTCTTACAGCTAAATGGGAATTCCCATAACAGAATCAAAGAATTAAAAAATTGAATTGTAGAATTCTTTATTTTGGAAAAGACCTCCAAGACCATCAAGGCCAATAAAAAATCACAGCATATTCATATCCCTCAAACTCTTGGGTAGAAAATTTCTTAAATTACTCAGCTACTGGTTGGCTTCAGAAGATTTTTTTCAGATTGGATTCAGCAGATTCTGAACTTGGACAGGGATGTTGAAAACAACAAGAAGGGATTCTACAGGTACACGGGTCAGAAGAGACAGGCCAAAGAGAGTGTACCTCCTTTGGTAAATGAGAAAGGAGAACTGGCTACAACAGCCAGTGGAGAAGGCTGAGGTACTCAATGAGTTCGTTATCTCAGACTTCAGTGGCAGCTAGGATTCTCACATCCCTGAACCTGAATCTCTACATGAGAGCTGGGGGAGCAAACTCCACCCCACTGTAAGAGCAGATCAAGTCCGAGACCAACTCATGAGACTGAATGTGTAGAAGACCATGGAGCCAGCTGACATGTATCCCAGGGTCTTAAGGGAACTGGCTGATGTGGCTGCTGAGCCCTTCTCCATCATATATGAAAAGTCAAGGCAGTCAGGTGAAGCCCTGGGGAATGGAAAAAGGGAAAATCACTCCCATTTACAAGAAAAGAAGGGAGGAGGACCCGGGAAACAACAGGCCAGTGAGCCTCACCTTGGTTCCTTGGAAGATCATGGAACAAGTCCTTCTGGAAGACATGTTAAGGCACATGAGGGATTAGCACGTAATCTGAGATAGCCAGCATGGCTTCACCAAGGGCAGATCTTGCCTGACCAATCTGGTGCCTTCTATGATGGAGCGACGGCATCAGTGGACAAAGTGCAGGCAACTGGTATCATCTACTTGGACTTCTGCAAGACATTTGACATGGTCCCCTACCACATTCTTATCTCTAAATTGAAGAGATATGGATTTGAAGGGTGGACTATTTGGTGGATAAGGAACTGGTTGGAAGGCCAAAGACAGAGAGTTGTGGTCAAAGGCTGGTGGCCAATAACAAGCAGTGTCCCTCAGAGGTCTGTCTTGGGTCTGGTATTCCTTAACATGTTTATCAATGAAATAGATGATGGGATTGAGTGCACCCTCAGCAAGTTTGCTGATGACGCCAAGCAGAGTGGTGTGGTTGATACAGCAGAAGGAAGGAACGTCATCCAGAGGGACCTTGACAAACTTGAAAGGTGGGCTCTTGAGAACCTACTGAGGTTCAACAAAGCAAAGCGCAAAGTTTTGTATTTGGGGTGAGGTAATCCCAGATATGTATACAAACTGGGAGAAGAACTCCCTGAGAGTAACCCTGCTGAGGACTGAGGGGTCCTAGTTGATGAAAAACTTACCATGAGCCAGCAGTGTGCACTTGCAGTACAGAGGGCCAATGGTATCCTGGGTTCCATCAGAAGAAGAGTGGCCAGAAGAGTGTGAGAGGTGATTGTCTCCCTCTACTCTGCCCAAGTGAGGGCCCAGTTGGAGTACTGCATCCAAGTCTGGGACACCGAACACAGGAAATATGTGGAGCTATTGGAGAAAGTTCAAAGGAAGGCCATGAAAATGATCCAAGGACTGAAGCATCTCTCCTATGAAGATAGGTTGAAGGAACTGGGCTTGTTCAGCCTAGAAAAGAGAAGGCTGTGGGGAGACCTCATTGCAGCCTTCCAATATTTAAATTGAGTTTATGAACCCTTTTTGCAAGGGTAGATAGTGATAGGACAAGGGGGAATGTTTTTAAACTAAATGATGGGAGATTCAGATTAGATCTCAGGGGGAATTTTTCACAGAGAAAGTGGTGAGGTGCTGGAACATGTTGCCCAGAGAGGTTGTGGTGGATGCCCCGTCCCTGAAGGTGTTTAAGGCCAGGTTGGATGGGGCACTGGGCAATCTGATGTAGTACTTGATCTAGAGGCTGGCAGCCCTCACTGTGGCAGGGCGGTTGGTACCTGAAGACCCTTGGGGTTCTTCCAATACAAGCCATTCTATGATTCTATGATTCCCATTGTTAAGGTTTTCTCTGCCACTGTGCAGGCTGCAGTGATGCACAAAGTAAGAAAGTGGAGAGGATGTTGATCCCACCTCAAAGTCATCTTCTGCAGAAACAGGCTTTCTGGGTACCCGTTGCTCCATTCTCAAACCATAAAGACAGCCAAGACAAATCAGCCCAAAGGTCAGCCCAGCCCAGTCTCCTGGCTTTGCCAGTGCGCAGTGGCTTATTTGCTTACATCACTTAACCCGTAACAGTGTTGTTTATGTTTATTCTTTTCTTTATAGTGTTCACCTGATTTCCTTCCCAGCCTTCCATCAAACAAGAAAAAGAGAAGACTAGTTAGGGAACTCTTAATACATGGAGATGTTTCTTGATCAATATTTGATATTTCTATGCTCATTTACATTTTGTATTTGTTTTCTCATGCCTTTAGCTGTTTATATATGAAATACAGAATGTTTTGCCTGCCACACTGATAAATCAAGTTTGAGTAGTGTGTGTTATAAACTGGTACTGACTGCCTTTCCCTTGGACTGCAACATTAGATGATCACCAGATAAAATGTAATCAATCATCTCTGTTGTGTACGTTTTCATTAAAAAACACACACACACACACACAAAATATTTGTAGGAAAGCAAAGAGACCATTTCAGCACATGAGGACAGTGTAATAACTATTTAAAAGGAGGAGATAGTACACACAGTGGAAAATAATGTTACTAAGGCAAAAGTCAAAAAGGATTTGCAGTTTAAATGCGATGTCAAACCTAATTTGCCCTTTTTTTTTTTTTGTATGCTCTTCTGAAAGTATAAGTGACAACGATGTTCATCTTTGACACTGGAAAATGTGCCTTTTCACATTTTGCACATTATTTCAATGCATATTCTCATGTTACAGTTATTTACAACCATTACCTGTCAGTTAATGTGTAAGGAAAGAAAAAACTGCTGGCTGTACACTATCTGTTACCAATGATTTTGTTTTCACTAAAATCCCTTTGTGAATAGACAATTTTAT
Organism: Pavo muticus; assembly: GCA_016647715.1. NCBI lineage: Eukaryota > Metazoa > Chordata > Aves > Galliformes > Phasianidae > Pavo > Pavo muticus. The sequence goes on along the minus strand of JACDJE010000066.1, from coordinate 1,043,638 downwards.
GTTGTTGGTTTAATCACAATACTTCAACTTATCCTTCAGCTCTGCTGTCCATATAAATACCGTCAACTCAAGATCAACTTCACTTACGAGAGCTACCAGCGTTCAGTTTAGGTCAGATTGAAATGCTTCGTTACAATCATTAAGAACATCTAAAATGGTGAATGGTGTTTTTTTCCAGTATATTTCAATCTTCTTAAAGACAGAGGAAGAAGAGGATGAAATTTGCATAGTACAACTTTATGATCATTCATTTACATCAAAATGTATTAATTTAACCAAATGAAAGCCATTTTAAAGAGAAGAAACAGATTTGTTTGTTTTCTTTAAGCAACTACTTAGAATTAGCAGAATTACTTCTCAGATTTATTGGGAGCCTTCCAGACTTACAGAGAATGCAGTAAAATGTGTTTTGCAATCTGCTTGCAGTATACAAACAATAGAGTAGGCAAACCAGAAGGAAGCAAAGCACAGCAGCAGATCAACAAAAGGCAACAGAGGATAACAAGAAACGATTGTTGGATACTTCCACTGTTGTGTTTTTGCTCTTCACATTCCAACTTGCGACACAATAGTAATAGCAATAAGTAACTTAGCATTTCCATAAAGTTGTTCCTCATTTGCTTAGAGTGCTTCTTTTCAGGTTTATTTCAGCTAAAACAAGTCAATACCCAGCTGACTGAGGTCAATCAGGCCAGAAGCGCTCATTCACCACTCTATTTTCAGGTGTGTTCCTGATGTTATCAGGTGTGCACAACCTTACCTTCACCTGCTCTTAATTCCTTTGAGTAAATGGAGCAAGAGTAAGTCTCTGGATTGGATATGAAATAGCTCTAGGAGAATATACCCCTGACCTTTGGTTGGTGCTGTCTTTAACTTACCACTTGCTAATAGCTGGTCCTGTAGGTTAAAAACTGAGCAAAGAGAAAGCCAGTTAAGAAGTGGAATGTGAAGATAAATACAGTTAATATAAAATATAAACCATTATACAAAAATATAAACTGTTTCTTATCCAAAAAAATGATGTGTGCATGTACCACTGATTCTTAGGATGAAGCACCTTCTGCAGCATAAGCTCAAATTATATCACATTATTTAAAACATCTAATTTTACTACTTCAGATGTTCAAGGTGTTTGTAACAAGTTTGCATGCTACCATAACCAGCATCAGTCTAACAATCTTTACGTTCAATGTAGCAATAAAATTTCCTTCAGCCCTGTTGGAAAAGAATTGAGACCTACAACAGAGGCTTTGGAAAAGCAAATCATCATCTGGGAGTTGTCTGTAAGTGTTTTGTTTTGTTAAGTAGGCAATCAAGTCTGGAAGCAGAGGAACAATTAACATAGGACTCTATGAATTTGTGTCATGGTCAGATAGATCCTCAGGGGTTCTCAGCAGTGTGCACTCAGACTGAAATTTTTGGCAGGGAAGTTAATGTTACAGCATTTTCCTTAGTTGTTTTATCAACAGACTCTTCTGTACACCCACTGATCATCCCATTCCTATTAAAGTAACATCTCACAAGCCTTGCTTCCTCAGGAAACTTGGGCTACAAAGCATATCTAGTAAACTTGTTTCTTTCTCCAGTCCTTGGATTTCTCTTTTGTCAGTATGCTCAAGATAAAACACAAACTACGTAAGTTGTACTCTTTTCTTACTTGCACGATCAGTTCATGAAGTACTCACAGAAGCTGTTTGATTCACAAAGCAGAAAATGAAATTCATGTGGAGAAAAGGGGATGAAAGAGGAAAGGGAGAATTGAGTGTGGCATTTAGTCACGAAGCTAGGGTTGGAGCAACTTTTAGAGAAGCTTTGTATAGATGTGCATAAATCTGCATGGTTAAAGCCAGTTGGCAAGCTGTAAATTTTATGGAGCTACTTACAGAACAAAAACCAAACAAACAAAAAAACCATTATTTGAAGCTTAATAGTCTGCACAGTGAGAAAATAGTTGTTGAATTCCCATTCCCAATCTGACTATTTTTGGTTGGAGACCCAGGTTCGTTTGGATTTCATAGCTGAAAAATGCCTGCCTCATCACAGAATTACAGAATGGCTTGGGTTGGAAGGGACCTCAAAGATCATCTAGTACCAATCCCCCTGCCCTGAGCAGGATTGCCACCCACTAAATCTTACCTAGAAATATAGCTGCTATTCCAGCCACAGATGACATATGTGGATCTACCTGTATATGTTGCAAAGGATTTGAAAATGCTTCATATTCAAAAAGACAGCCTATGGGAATGCAAGAGCTGTGTTGCTGTTTGGAGTTGAGTACACATCTATTTCTTTAGCAGATTGAACTCACAAGAATTTCAATAGGGCGGCAAAATCCATAGTCCACAGTGAGATAACTTTGAAGAAACCATTGTGAGTGGAAACTCACAGGAAATTCCTATCTTTTAAGCAAGTTTTTCCTGCACAGGGAATAGCCTGGCTCCTTACTACTATTTCTTTCTTTTTCTCTCTCACACACACAGAGGACATAAATACTGTTGAATATGTCACTCTTTATCATCATCAGCTGTTCACACTCTCTGAACTACAGACTGCATTTTCACATGCAACCCCTTCTGATATCATCCCGGGACATTTCACTGAACAAAGAAATTAAATGTGTCATCTAATAACATCACAAAACGTTACTACCTTGGCAAAATTAAAGGCACAATTGTTGAGTAATTTCTATTTTCTAAAAAAAAAAGTCTCCATCTCTACCAATTTGAATTTGAATCTTATTTAGAAACCAACAACAAATGAGCTGGGATTAGAAAAATATTATTTCTGCTGAGCTGGGCAGGAAATATTTTTTTGTATTCTAATAAAAATAATGACCTATCTTTTTTTTTTTTTTTTTTTTTTTTTTCTTATTTTAAGCTATAGCTGAAATAGAAATCTTTCTAATGCAACAAGAAATTCCTTGTTCTGTTGATTACAGCTGAAATTTTGAAATAACAGCACTATACCACTTTTTCAAAGTATTTTCATATGGAAACATCTATACTACCTTTGTCTGTAATTTCATCAGTTCAAAATAGTGGGCTTTTCTGAACAAAATGCCAGTCATCTTTCTGTTCTTTTCAAACTATATCACTTTACATTTAAGATAGAATTCAAATTAAATTAGCCTCTAATTTCAGATTTATACCAGCCCTGCAACAAGAAAATCTTCACTGAGCGTAACGTTATGAGTTTGACACATCAAATCGAAGTGTTAGGTCCAATATAACCTTTCAACATTGGTGACTTCAAAACACAGTCCAGCAAGAAAATGAAGTTGTAAAACTTCACTACTGTGTTCACCTTCAGTCAAGTGAATGAGTTTTGTTTCCTATTCTACTTTTTATGGTAATCAATTCTCTTTTCATATTCAATATCATTCTGCAGTTTCTAAAAAGAATTCGGATATAAATTAACAAAAATTTTAGGAGGAAGGTCGTAAAATGAGCTTTAATTAAATACTTTCACAACTAGTCCACAATGAAACTATTTTCCTGCAAGTCTATATTCCTCCTTTATAATATCTTTAAACCTATTTCCATGAAAAAAAAGAAAAAAGTAAAATTATCACCCATGGACTTTTATTTTCAATGACTTATTTCTATGTATTAATATGGAGACAATGAAGCAAAACTCTGCAAAGAGGACTGGAATGACAACTTTTTTTCCTTCAGGTTTAATCATACTTGAGTAGACTACTATATGGTAATACAGCACATTTCATAAACACAATTTAATTGATTGCACACTTTTATTAAAAGACAGTTCCAAGATATTATTGCACTGAAGTTCAGAAATGGTCTTCTCACTTCCAGCCTTAATTTGTTTAGGGATAACATTTATTTATTCTGAGACCAATATTACCTTTAGCATATATATCTCTTCACAGTACTCACACTGATCCCCAACACATAGTCAGCCATCACATCGTGTGATAATTTTCACTTTGCCAAGTACCTTGTTTTGGCATAAAGATTTGTCCCTGTAAGACTTGAATAGAAGGTCTATGGACTATAGTTGACTGAGCGTGATCTTTCAGGTGGAATGTGCAGTAAATGCACTTCCCAAGTACTCATGCAAAAGGCAGTAAACTCGGTTCTCTTGGTTGCTATCAGCTATATCTAAGTAGGAAAATTACTGGATTTGGTTATATGCACTCTTCATACTTTTGGTAAAGGTTGATAAATACCACTGTAAAGAAGAGCATTCTCATTTTCATGGTGTATAGAAACAGACTGTATCTCAGTACTGTAAATCACCGAGTTTCCTTCTTAGACAAGGAGGTTTTGGAACATGATATTACTAAAGATCCCTTTGATGCATCTTTGGCAGACATTTAACTGAAACAGATCATACTGAGATTTTGAGAATATCTCCAGGTTTTCATTCTTATGTCTTTAACTCATTCTGATCTCCCACGGTGTAACTACAGCATGACTATATTTACAGCAATGGGGCTTTACTCAAGCAAATCCTAAATAAGTAACATACAAGCTGGATTGTTAAATATGTGCTTCTAATTTAAATTTTGAATGAGATCTGAAAGATTCAAACTTACTCTTAAAGTTAAATTTCACAAGGTTTCTGTTCAAATAGAAAATACCATAAACATTATCTGGTTTCAGCTAAAGCCATGCATGGGTACAGTTGTACCAGTTTCCACAAAATCACTGAAAACTTTTAAGGCTCTTAAGAAAAGAAGAATTTGTAACAGAACAAAAATGTTGATTTCAGAATGAGCTTTGTACTCTATTTGGTGAGATTGTGCCTATTGTTCCTAGGACAAGCCCTGCAAGTTTTCCTTGAATACCATCTCAACTGCAACCTCAATATTTTGCCATGTTGCCTTACTGAGTAAAAATTGTGTGAGGAAAGGGGCTAGCTTCCCTAATCACCAGCGTTAATAGAAGTAGGACCCACAAATCCCACCCTAATAGCATTTTATGACTCTACCTTATTTGCACACTGAGGCTGTATCTTGAAAGTCTTATGCCAGAGACAGAGCTTCCCCTTGGTATTAATGTTTATCCAGCTGAATGAAACATCTGTAAGAACCTCCACAGCTCTCATAAGAGAGAAAGTGAGAAATGAAATTCAAAGGCTCTCCACATCCATAGGTATTCCTACGTGCCTTTAAATCCAGGCCAAGGATTTGGCTCATTATTAGCTATAGCCTTATTAGTGATTTCTTTTACTGAGAATGACACGCACTCTGAACACACCTAAATCCATCTTGCACTTGCCCTGAAGGTAGCTTATTCTCTTCTTAAACTTGCCTTTGGATAGTCTGCACAAATAGTAGCTCAGACTAGTTCAGACCTGCTTTTCTCTTGTTTTAATTGTCTTTCCAATTAGCTGGGCTTCTAAATTTTTTCTCACATGATTCACATGTGTCTTTCTTCTGCCCAGCATGCTATTTGTATGCATTTAAAATTGCATACATGGCAGGAATTAACCATGCTTTTTCTCTTAACAGAAAAGTATAGTATCCCGAAGTTATGCTACCGCTTGTCTTTATCAGACAATGTGCTGCACTTGTTTCTTTTTTTCTTATTATTTCATATTTTCATTATGTCCTCCTTGCGTTGGGGGCCCCAGAACTGGATCCAGTTCTCCAGGTGGGGTCTCATGAGAGCAGAGGGGCAGAATCACCTCCCTCATCCTGCTGGTCACACTTCTCTTGATGCAACCCAGTATACGGATGGCCTTCTGGGCTGCAGGTGCACATTGCCAGCTCATGTTGAATCTTTCCTCAGCCAGCACTACCAAATCCTTCTCCTCAGGGCTGCTCTCAAGCCAGTCTCCGCCCAATCTGTATCTGTGCTTGGGATTGCCCTGACCCAGGTGCAGGTCAGGGGAGAACATACTGAAGAAGAACGTAACGATTGCATGTTTTTTGTGGGGAATTTAGCAGCGATGATAATTTCAGATGGCATGTCTTCTTCATCCAAGGCAGTGGGTTTCTTACTGATAATAATTTGCAGTTTTCAAAATGGGAACAGTTTCCTGAGCAAAAAGCAATGAAAATGGAGCAATATCTCTTAAGAAAATCTAAGTGTAAATTTTACCAGTAATAATGATTATGGTGATAATGGTCTACTAAATTCAAGGAATGAGCAATCAGCATGATTATGGACTCCAAAGAGATTTCTACTGGAGATGCTCATGTACAGAGGGCCCATCTGAAAAGATGACACATTGTTTTAACTACTGTGCTAAGAATCAGAATCCTTAACAACAGAGAGAGGTTCAAAAGTGAAGTGACTTCTCTGCCTAAAGTCACCTGGGTGGTCTGCTGCAGAACCAAGAATAAAAGACAGATCTCCTACGTCCTACTCCAGTGGTATACACACTGCACTGACTTTCTGTATCTTTCAAGACATTTGACAGACTCCTATGTACTGTATACACAGCTACATTTATGCTGTAAGCTATTCACATGTCATCTCTGAAATACAGCATGGCTGCAAGAAAAAGCACAAAAGCCATCTACAGGATAGTGTTAACAATGAAAAACATCCACTGGCATTGAAAAGTCTTGAACTTTTCCAAATAGTAAGCTAACAAAGAAGAGAAACATGTAGGGTTCCCAGTGCATAATTTTTCCTCAGCAGAATGTTAGTTACAAAGATCTGGAAGGAGGTATGAACTACTCAATACGAACCGTTGTTATTATACAGATACATTAGAACCAAAGCAACAGGAATATCAGGAAACAGTAAATAATGTACTATATTCCCTATTACATAGTTCCATCACTCACTTAAAAAGCTTTACTCTAAAAGCAAGGGTGAGTGGCGTAATGCCAGGTTTTCAAAATTTGCAAATATCATCTCCTGACCTGTTTCTCGGTAATAAGATAAGGGGTCTTATCTGAAAAGTCCTACCCTGAGAATGGAGTTGCCTTTAGCTTCAGGATCAAGCATTCATTAACCTTGTTCAAAGGCAATAGTCATCTCTATGGAACAGTTCTGAGAGGAATAATACAGATCTGATATGGCTATGTGTACGTCTAGGAGTTGCATGAAAAGAGTCTGTTTGTTGGTAGATAATTATTTTGTATGGGTTCTGGATGTTAGCCCAGATAAACAAAGGTGTTTAGGAGTCAAAGCTACAGTTGTTTCATGCTGAAATGTTTTGCAATGCTTTTCCAAGAGCTGTCAACTCTTTTAGGCTGACCTGTGGCAAGCTGAAATAAGATGGAGCATGTTTTATTTATTGTGTTGCATTTCTATCTGTTCACATACTCATTGTTCTGATAGACAGTGCTATCTTTGAATGATTTTCATTTAACAGTATGCACTAAAGATGACTTTCCATTAGTAAATTCCTTTTTGAGATAAAATCTGCAGCAATGGTCAGATGTTGATCTCACTCAGGAGAGTACCCAAGGAGTGAGAAGGCCTCATCAATACAAAGAGCTCTCTGCTACCTTGAATACCTGAATATTGTTGTCTTTTAACCTCTTCCTGTTATCCTAGAAAGAGAGTGGAGATTTTCTCTAATGAAGGCTCCATAATACTAATCATCAAGGGGAAAGGAATGAAAGGCTGTGGAGGGCCTCATGTGCTTCACATAGAAGCAGAACAGACAGCTCCAGAGAGCCCTCCTTGGCAAAGGTTTCCTCCCTATGGGGTACTCAGAGACCAGCAGGGACTGAAGTTTCTTGTAAAGAAGGAAAGACACGTAGACCTCATAGCTTGGGAAGAAGTACGGCACCTGCCTGTGAACATCCTTGACAAGATACCAATCTGACATCAGGTATACAGAGAGCTCACCAATTCTTAAAAGTTTATATAGAGCTGCTTGTCACCAGAAAAGAGATTCCAGACACTTCTGAGGGATTTTTTCTTCACTATACTCACAAATGCATTTCTGGTTCTGCTGACATAGATCAGCTGACTACTAAGCCTTTTAGAGACAAGAGCCCTTCACCCTAGTGCTCTGGGGAGAAATAGGATTTCTCCATTCCTTCCTTTCCATCAGGGAGACATATGGGGTAGGTCTGGGAGCAGTGGGTGAGGTCAGGCAAATAGGATGCAGTATGTGGCAATAATAGCATGCCTTTCCCCTATGCACAGAGGATGTGTAAGGATGAGAGCTGCCTCCCTTCAGCTGAAGGTCAGATGGACCCTTCTCCACAGCAATGACATTTGTACTTTTCTTACTGCAGACTTCATCCTTTAAGGAATAATGCAGTCCTCGACACAGCAAAATGCAATTGTTTAGCCAGAACCATAAAGTCTCTGCAACTAGCTCTGAGCTATTGTGTTTTAGCTCACACAACAGAGTCAAAAGAGCTGGGCTTATGTCTTTTGTCAATGCAACATTTAAAGGTCAAGGATGAGACAGGACCTCAGGTTTCCTGTCATGCATATCTATAGCCCGCCTTTGGTGGTACCAACAAAGACATCTTCATGTAGCACATTTGCTCTGTGACAGTTAATTTGAATGTGCTATGGAATACCCAGGACAGACCTAATGTGGAAGCTTATGGCTTCACGATGTGGTCCATTTTGTGGCCTCCCATCTTCCCTGTGTCAAGCCATATCCCTTAATTACTGCAGTGGAAATCCAGCATAACATTACTGATGTCCTTCATATTAACTCATATGTGCATTGGTAAGAATGCAATCTGAACACGGCTCTTAAAAATTAGCATTTGCATACCTCGCTATAGCAATCGAATTACACTGAGTCACCATGAAAATTGACTGGGTAAGCTAAACGTGCAGTTTGGCTGCAGTCAGCAAGCAAGATACTTTGTCTCCACTCCCACAGACAGAAATCCACACCAAGATTTTTTGGTGTGCAAATGAGTCTGATTTACTTTGATTATAAAACAGACTCATAGCTTAATAAAAGGAACCAAATTGCCTTAACTTGCATGTGCATGTGGAACCTCCATAAATTATGGTCATATATAATGAATGGAATAAAGCCACAAAAGTTATATGAAAGAAAATGTTCCAATCAAACCTATGCTATGGTGCAAATCTGAAATGACTTCACCAATCCTGGTTAAATTTCTCTGAGTTTACATTGGCTTAAGTGAAAACAGATTTTCCTCATTAGCATTCAGCTGAAACTTTCACATGATGAGCAGCATCCTCAGGCAGATTGTTAAAGGGGTAGCTTTCCACGCACCAGAGCTATGTGTGAGATTCCTGATCTTTGTGCAGCCTGAAAATAACATCCTTGGTAAATATCACCTCCAAAGCAGACTGGTCAGTCGTGAACATTTAGTGTCATTGCATGCCTCGATGTATGTGCTAGCCCCTGGATGTATCTAGCAGACCCCCCTTCATTCATACAACACAGACAGCTTCTAAGCAATGGTAACAGTCAGATTCCACTTGGCTTTCTGCCTCCAGTATTTATTTCAAGGAAGACGCGCAGTATCTCCACCAGATTACGAGTGTTGACTTTTCCTATCAAGAGTACAGAGCACATCCTTCAAGTTTCCTGAGATGAGATAGTTGGAATGAAAGCACATCCCTGTTTTAAAATTCAGCATCCATCACAGCCATTGTTCAAAGCCTCAGACAGAGAGAAATGACAGAAAATCCGTGAAACTCCAGCCACCATGTATGCAGCATGCTGAGGGACCAGCACTGTATACTTGTTAGAGAACTGCTTCCCAAAGGGAGAATGAGCATCCCTCCACATGCAGGTGTACTGGGATGCCAGTGTAAGCTTACCACTCTAGAATGCAGAGCTGAGAAACATCCCCTGAAATCATAACTGGAGATGATACCCCTTCCTGCCACTGATAGCACTGCAGCAGCTCCAGCTGCGACTGATGAGTTCTTCGGTGTGTTAATCACAAAGGTGTTCACGTGCCTGGCATAGGAATGATTTCTGCTGTTGACTTGTGAATAAAGCAAACTCACAAGCATACACTATATCTCCCTCTTACTCATCATCCCTTGACTCTCAAATTTTGAGCCCTTCTGACAAGAAAAGATAAATGTCAACTCTGGTTTCAGACCTACCCATGAGCAATGGCACTATATGGGAGTTTTGCTAGCAGAATTTTTTACCAGTTAGGCCAAGTAAAGGCTCTTCAGATTCACTTTTCTCATTCTCACACACAGGAATGCTTCTATAGAAGGATGTTGTAATAAGGGCGTGACACACAGGAATGTAAGGAAAAAAATAACTGCTTTATTTTCTGGCATAAAAAGGTCTTGGGTAAGGGTTAAAAAAGTTAATGCTCTTTTCTGATACTAGAGGTGGAGAAAACTGTTTTGGGGGATCTTTCCAACTTCAGAAGAAGCCCCTGGCTCTTCCCACTAGAGTGGGAAATTTGACTTGCTGCCATGAAAGCATGTCCCACATTACAGCAGCTGCCTTTTAGAGAGATGAAATAAATGTTCACCCCACACAGAGCTGGGAACTTCAATAGGAAGCAGGAGCATAGCAAGAACTGACAGTCTTGGTGTTTTAAATAAGGAAGACGTTTGTGGAATACACACGAGACCTAGGAGCCCACCAATGCCAAAATGGCCTGCCACATTTTCCCCCACAGCATCTGTCAAAGCCAGGAGCAGCTGCCTGCCCTGGAGGGAAGACATTTTGAACACTGCTCATTCACACTCTCTTTCCCCTCAAAAGCGTCTATCTAATGATGTTTAAAAATACACGGCAAAAGGTACGGGGGATTGCCACATGCTGCCCATCTCTGAGCCCTGTTTGTATCACAGAACACGGGGCTGTGGTGAAGGCTGCCACTTGTGAGACAGGGAGTGCAAGGCTTCGTGCTGAAGAACAGCTTCGTTAAGGAAAAACACAGACAGCTCTCTGGCAGCAGCAGGCTTTGTGTTTACTGTCTCTTCAGAGTTTCCAGCTGAGGAGATGTGAACCTTATTCTGTCTTGTGGTTTAATATTGTTTTTATTGAGTTTACCACTGTGAAGGCAGGTTTGAAGCTGTTCTCTCACCTGAAGTCATGACTGAGGCCCTTCTCCACTGCTTGGCCAGTGAAGTAATCAGCCTAATTCCAAGGCAAGCATGTGACAGGGACTATCATTTTAATCTGTACATCACTTACCAGTGCTCAGACTCAAAGCAACGGCAAAGAGGAGTGGCCAGAAGGACTGTCTGTCCCCAGAACTTTAAAAGAAAAAGAGGGAATGAACAAAATTCAGATGTTTGGGTACCAATCTATTCCTCTTCGCAATTTCCCAGCCTCCCACGACCTCTCTGGTGGCTCTATTTTGAGCCTTGTGCTCTGGAGACAGCAAAGCGACAGCTGGGTCCCAGGCTGATGGCAAAAGGTTGTGATCTCCTTTATGCCCACTCGGTAACTGAAGGGACAGAGTGAGATAGCATAGTACCATCTCCAGCTGGAGACAATGCCCGACCCTCTCCTGAGTAAGCTGGTGAGAAAGAGGCAGGTGATGAGGGAGTTGGAGAATGGGTTCTGAGCTGAGATTTGATGAAATCAGTTTTGGATGTCAAGCCAAAATATGAGTCAAAATAAGAGTAATAGTATCTTGATATGAGGGATACCTTGCAGAAGCTGCCGGGATATCTCAGTAGAGAGCCAGGAAGGAGTTTGCAGCCAGCTCTGAGCTCATCTTGACAGAGTCAAAAAGGGTAGCGGTATGCTGTGAGCTGGTTGGGGAATCTTATGCTTACTGCATCTCATTGTCTGAAACTGTTGAGAGCGGCTGGACAGTGCCAAAATGAGATCATAGGTGTAACGAGGACCTTTTATCTCTTGGCAGAAACCCATAGGTCTGGACAGACGAAGAGAAGAGAGGCAGATGTATTCTAATACTGCAGCAAAAATACTCATGCTCAGGTGTAAGGACATCCCATCACAGAAGCGTTCTATTTCTGGAAAGTCACCTCTAGTAATTCCTGGTGATAAAACATTTCATTTGCTCCAGCTAGAGCCCTTAGATGATCAGATCAGATCAAATTTCATACAGATAAATTGCAGCCAACCTAGATGGAGAACAGAAAAATACTTCATTTGACACTCAATTTCAACTTGAACTCCATGTCACAGAAATAGCCTTGCCTAGAAAATATCTGTGAATCAAGATTCAAATACATTCAACAAGATCTAAATAGCTGCATTAACAAAATGATAATGTGTTCGGTTTCTGCATGCAATAGTGGAGAAATGACACAGATTTTCTACTTGGCTCTTTTTAACTCTTTAGCAAAAACTTTTCATCTGTATTTCTAGACTGCCAAGTCTAAAAGTTGGTGACAAACTGTGCCTCGCAGTCGTAATGTGCTGAACAAAATGAACACGAGAATGAAGAAGAGCAGTGACTCACAATGTATGGGACCCAAACTGTCTGCCTAAGGACAAGTAGAAAAATCCCTTCATGGTAGAAATGATACAGCAACAGCAACTTTTTCATTTTAAGAAGTACCAGATACTAACCAGCTCACCATTCCAGAAAGCATCCATGACTTACTGAACTGTTGCAAAAACACAGCCATTGTGTTGCTGAAAGAGAGTTAATGTTTGATTTAAACACAGCTGCAAAAGTACCTGAACATAAACTTCAGGTCTTCAGTCTGGTACTGTTGTCAAAACAAATTAAGATAACAAGGTAGACCTACCACATGTAATATTTCCATTTTATTCTCAATCACAGTTTTCAGTGTACATGTAAACAATTGTGAGGCTTCTTGTTTTGTAGCTCAATCTTACCAAACTAATCACAGATAAACTTACAGGATAGAAACTCCTCAGACTTCTGAATCAAGCTGCCTGTCTGCAAAACGAAGCCCTAACACGTGCACTTCCATTCTCATATTTTAACTGAGAGTCTGAAACACTCTTGGAGAATTATTCCACACAGCAATTTATTTAATCCAAAACCGGAAAGAATTTCTGCAACAACAACAACAACAACAACAAAACATAAACTCTTTTGGGTTGGAAGGGACCCTTGAAGGTCATCTAGTCCAACTCCCCTGCAATGAACAGGGACACCTACAGCTAGATCAGGTTGCTCAGAGCCCCCTCCAACCTGACCTTGGGTGTATCCAGGGATGGGGCATGCAACACCTCTCTGAGCAACCTGTTTCAGCACCTCACCATCCTTATTTAGGTAAAAGCACTTATGTAAAATACTTCTTCCTTATATCCAAATCTAAATTTCCCCTCTTTTAGTATGAAACCATTTCCCCTTGTCCTATCACAACAGATCCTCCTATAGAGTTTGTCCCCTTCTTTCTTATAGCCCCTCTTTAAATACTGAAAATATACTGCTGCCTCTTTCTTGTCAAGGAATACTATTGGCTTCATTTTGGATGAGGGATATATGTGATTAATGGTGGGTGTCTCAAGGGAACACATCTACATCTGCACAATCATCCTGAGCTGCTTTTGTAGTGAAGAGGTTTAATCCATACAATCAATGCGGATTGCATGTGATTTAGCTCAAGGATATGACTGTGTTCAGACACATGAACTTGCAGGACTGTATGGGAGGATACAAGTAGTTCACTTGCAAAAACTATGCTGCAGTCACCTAAAGGTAGGACAGTTGAATATCTTCCATAGCCTCTGTCCTGGGCTTGAAAGCATCAAGACTGGAGTACCTGACAGAGGAGGGCTCCGTGATTTACTGCTCAAGGCTTTTCAAGTCCAGGCTGCATGAATAAGAGTTTCAGCTCCTGTTAAGGCACTCAGTGTACCTAGGATTTGCTGCTCTAGAAGGCAACTTTGGTTTGAGGAAGTCTTAAAGGTTTGGGTGCATCCTGAAATATTTGTTGGCCCAGTCTCAAGTGACAAAGTACATTTGCCCTTGTTACCTTCAGTTTTATGAGATAGTAGATACACACAACCAGTAAAAATAAAATGATCTTCTACCTTCTTGGTATTACCTACCTATATGCTTGCTATTTCACCTGCATTGTCTATGCATGTGTTAGCCTTAAAGTCTCTTCTGATCCCTGTACATGTGAAGACCACTGCACTTTGAATACAGCAGCACTAGAAAGAATGGTCCTTGTTCATAATGCCAAGAGATAATAAAATTTTTAGAAATGCTTGGAAACACATCTGTCTCTGTTCTGCTGACCATAACACTTCAGAAATTAAGTTTCACACTTCTGTAAACATAGTCACTACCCAGCTTTACATCAGAATTAAAGAATTAAATCGCATTCAGTGGGAATGGAAGCAAGCAGGTAACTGCCAAGGTAGCTTCTGGTTACAGAGGGCAGGACAGGAAAAATGAGTTCAGCTTGTGGCAAGGAAGATTTACGTCAGACATTAGGAAATACTTTCTAGATAAGAAAAGCAAAGCACAGGAATTGCCTGAGGATGCTGTGACGCCTCTGTACTGGAGGTCCTTAAAATCAGGTCAGAGGCATATCTATAAGGAGTGGCCTTGGTACATGAGATTTTGTCTTGGGCATGTGGAAGTGCTGGGTAACCTCCTTTCAGCCCAGCACTGCCACCATTTAAGCTAGTGCCATATAATCTCTTTATTGGAGCAGAAAAAAAAGATAAACTGATCAGGTTCTTTGGATGTTATTCTTAACAGGAAGCTTAGCAGGATGCAGGGAAGTTTCTAGGAAGATTTCAGTATCTTGAGGGCCTCATCCAGTTCCTCCAGACAGAAGCAATTTAGACTCAAATTCCCTTGCTTCACTCAGATGATACTCAAGACCACAGACACGGTAAGATGTTTGCAGGAGTGGGGCCCCGAGCAGTGGCCATTACCCTTTGACCATTCTGTCACCCGATGTTTGAGCTCTGGTATATCACCAAGTGACATGCAAAAGGAAAAGAGTGCTGCATGCTGGAAATATCTCAGCATGCAGAGCTCAAGTATGAGAAGCAATGAGCAACACAATATGGCATTAATCAAGCAGAAAGACTTCAAGGCTCAGTGAAGCAGGGGAAGATAAGTCTTCACTGAGTGTTAACCACTTGCAAATTGCAAGCCTAAATTAAAGCATATGTGGAAAATGCCAAGCACATGGCAGGCACATTTCAGCCAGCTCTTGTCTACGGTGATCTCTCATGAGCTGCATCACAGTAGTTTGGGAATTATGTATACCAAACCTATGCTGGCTGAGAAAATGAACTTCCCAAAAGTGAATTTTTGGTGTTTTCACCTATGAATTGAATGACGGCTATACAAGATTTTAAGCATTTTAAGTAGCACTGCACATAGACATGTAGGGGAAGAGGATGTAATAAAGATATACATATATAAAATCTGGCTGACAATAAATAATAATGTTATTTAAGTGCTCTAACTTTTCTCCTGCCCCCCATCTGGCAAACAAGAAGGAGCTCATGGACTGGTACAGCATAAGCAGACACAAAAGCTCTTTATAGATTCTTCGTTTTCTTTTGCAAAATAATAATGAACAGAGTAGAAGTATCTTCATATTTTTTAATCTTGGTTATCCCAAGTACACTCTTTAGTGTCCTCTTCCTCTTTCCTGAGTAGAACATCTCTCCCATCAAGTTGCTGAGGGCTCCAGCAATTTATAAAATTAAAAATAAAATCCTTCTTTTTCCAAAGCAAGGAAAAGTAATATACAGAGTGACCCCTGATTATCAGTGTCTCCAGTAAGCGTGTGCCATGTGTAACTGATAAGCAGCCTTTGGGCTAGAGTTCTTTTGCACAGTAAAACATTATTTTAAAAGGAATTCAAATAGTGAATAAAGATCTAAAAATCTGCTAATTCCCAAACTAATCAAGAAAAAAGCTAAATGGCCTCAGTTCTCTACATCATTCATTGCGATGTCTGATGTCAACTCATAATTTGCTTTAAAATCAAGAATAATCCTACAAATGTCACATGTAGCAAAGAAATTGGCATCAATTGCTTACTTTCCCTTGCAGGTATTTGCATGGGGATTACCAGAAGTGCTCAGCAGTGCCCAAATACTGTTCTACTGAAGTTTGTGGGAGAAGAAACTCCACACAAACTCTCTAAAAATCTTAACTAATTGTTCTGCTAGGAGAGTGAAGCTTGAGTGGCATTTTAATTATCACAGTTTTACAGTGAAATAAAGTCCCTTCCAGCAAGATCCCCTGACCAGGCTGCTGTCATTGGGAATAACAGAACAGGACTTCTTCCCTCACACCAAATGTGTTTGCAATAAGAAGTCTGTATATCTCCCTCGTTTTAGCATTTTGTACACACTGCAGACATGGTGGGAACAATTTCTGAACACAAGTTTGTTCAAAGGCAAATGGGCATAAGGAGTAAGTGTGCAAAGAAGAATGCTAAGGATTATCCATACTATAGCTCCATCTATCTATTAACCCACTTTCTTTATCAAGCATTAGAAGTAGGTTTGCAGGTAGCTCAACTTGAAAATGCAATTTGGTTATCATCAGGAAAGACTAAAAGGAAAGATCTTCCCCTATTAAAGTGCAAATGAGCGGCATCTAATAGCGCTAATCGATGTTGCACCGGGAAAAGAGTGTGGCCTTAAAAAGATAACAGTAAGTAGCTGATGGACAGAGGGATTCTGTAGTGACTCATTAGGCACCCCCTGTGCTGCCCACTGGTGCTTCTGGACAGCTGTTTCATTAGGAAAAACTTTGCATTAAGCCACATTGCCTTTTCAAATAGAAAACTACACAATTAACAATCCTATTTCTTCTGAGCGTCCAACTATGTAGGCTTAACTGAGTTGCTGCAGACGATTAAATCTTTTCAGCCCTTGTAATGTAGTTTTACTGTGAGCCCCTGTGTGAGACAGAAATACTTATGCTGATAATGACAACAGGGTGGGCAGGTACGTGTCAGGCAGAATGCTGTGACTAAACTCCCATTTACAGCAGGGCAGCAAGCTCAAGCACTGGCAGGAAAAGCTTCTCATTGAATCAGCACTTCCCAAACCAGTGTGCGAGACTGAAACATGCAGCAGCATTGCCAGGTTTTGCAGCAGAGAACAAAGGATGCCTGGGAGTTGAATTGGATCCTAGCATTTAAAACCTAGCTGTATGGGATACTTCCCTACTTTGATTCTTTGGGCAGCGTACGTTGTATTGGACTGGGTATCTCTCAACAGCACTGCTCTACATAGAGCAGACAGACAGACTCCTGCTTTCTTTATTCGTCCATTCTCCCTCCATTTTGCACTCTTTTATCTCTTTTTAGGATAAATAAATAAACACAGCTCAGCTCCCATTGAGCAGCAATAATAGCCTAAACCATGGGAGTGGGAACATTTCCTCGTTTCTCTTGCCACGTTTTGCAAGGCGCGCTGCTGAAGGGGAGGGTGTTTACAGGGAACTCAGTGATCTTGGCTTTACACGCAGAAAATTCCTCGCTCTCTGGGAAGAAGGCTTTGAGAAAGAAATCATCCTGTGACCCTATTTTTGAGAAGCTTCAGGCTGGTGTAAAACTACACCTGCCAAATTGTGGGGAGCCAAATCTTCTGCAAATGGCAACCACTTTAATGCCATTTGAGAACATGCTTTAGATGTTCCTCTAGGAGACTGCACATGTCCTGACTGGTGAAGCAATGCAGTTATTACAATTGACCTAGACTTAACCTTTGATCCTTGGAGAAGAACTCTTAAGTCATTTTTTATTAGTCATCTCTTCTGGGTCATGCCTCTGCATCTTCCTCTGTCACAATCCTTTGCTAACTCACCTTCAGGACAGATGCTGGCTGGCTTCTAGCTGAATATGCCAAGGGAGAAATACATGCTATCTCCTTCTGCTAATACCCCAAGGGCCTCACTTATCTTTCTGAAGGAAGCCTGGGAAAGTCTAGTGAAAGTGGGCAGGGTTGTGCTTTGTACCTCGGCAGCATCACATGAGAATAAGAAATGCAGCACACAGAATAACACTGACTGAAGTTTTGCCACAATCCCACCATCTCTGAGGGCAGTCTGAGTGAGTAAAGCATGGCCATGCTTGTTTCCTTAGACATGTCACTGTGGTGGAAATCTGTTGGTATAGAGCTATCTATGTGTTTGCGCAGCCACTTGCAGACTGAGGTCCCTCTGATGTGCGCATACAGCTGCAGATGATAAACCATCCAAACATGGATGTCCAGGCTGCATCTAGTGCCATGTCCTACCAGACATACACAAAGGGACTACCCAGGCCCTGAGCCTGCCATCTAAAGGTGCCTTCAGTCATTAGTTTGCTTCCTCCTGTGGTTTGGCATTCAGCACAAACCCTATCAGCCTCCTGATTGTAGTTTGGGAGCATCAACACGCTTCATGGCAGCATGCCACTGTCACTGTATGCCACAGGCAGGCACCATCTCATCTGTGTTCATTTTTGGGCCTTAAATTCTCCCCAAACACTTTGACTGACTGCTCCTTGTGGTTTCCTTGTTCGCTGGCCAGTTGCTGCCCTTCCCTCCTTGGAAATGTCCTCTGGGGAAGATTAAGAATGTTTAGCTTGCTGCAATTTTCACATCAAAAGCATGAATCCTGGGCAATCCCTACTAGCAGCTCTGCTCATTTTCAGGACTCAGAGATCTTGGCATCTCAAGAGTGTATTTTTTTAAAGGCAGCTTTATCTGAACTACCACAGCACACAGTGAAGGAAAATATGGAAAACACACCAGGCATATAGATGGCTATAAACATGACTGCAACACTGCAGCCTGTGATAGAGCTAATACATAAAACATACAAGATTAAAACGCACAGCACTTTGACCCAGCTGTTATTGGAACTGGGATTCCAACACTTGTGACATGGGTTGTTAGTGAAGAAACAAAGAAATAATTAATCACTGACTGCACACCACTGGCCTCTGATTTTAAATAAAAGAGATGATTAGAGCTGTCAGATGAATGTTAGTGTTCTGCTGTGTCCAATACAGATCTGTTAATGTTTCCTGCAGAGAGCACAGAATAGAGTGGTGCTGTCCCAGTATAGAGGAGAGGGGCAGAGCTGGGAAGATGGCTGTGCTGTGGGGATGCTGCTGGGGCAATGAGATGCACAGAGGTAGTTGTGCTACTTTCCTTTCCCCTCTTCCAGCTATCCCTAAGTATCCCCACTCCTCCATGACGCCAGCTTGCCTGTCCAGTATCCTGAAATACCCAAACTAAACACCAACACCATGAGCACTTTTGCACCCAGCAGTCAGATATCTGCCTTCCTCAGCTCCTGACACAGATCCTGATTCTGAGCCACAAACTATGACCAGGGAACTGTGTACAGATCCGAATATCAGCTTCAGTGTGTTAGAAACAGTGGCAGCAATGTTGGAATATCGCAAAGTTTACACCAGGTGGATCCCACAAAAGCTCATGCAGAAACAGAAAGAACACCACAGGCAAGTTTGTCATGACCTATTGAATCAATAGGAGGCTGAAGCTGACAGTTTCCTGCATTATATTATTACCAGTGGCAAGATGTGGTGTCACCGCTATGAGCTGCAGTCAAAATAGCAGTCCATGGAGGGGGACATGTGAAATGCCCATCAAAGAAATGGTTCAAGACACGTCTCTCGGTGAGTAAAGTGATGTTCGCTGTCTTTTGGGATAGGATAGGGGTGATCCTTGTGGATTTACTGAACAAACCATCAACTTTGACCACTGCTTCATTACACTGACTAAGCTGAAGGTTCAAACTTCCAAGTCAGTCCAGAGAAGAAGACAGCCCTTCTTTTGTAACATAATAATGCCAGACCCCATACCAGTTTGAAGACCACAGAGCACACTACCCATCTGGGCTGGGCTGTCCTACCACATCCTCCATATTATCTGGATTTGTTGCCTTCTGTCTTCCACGTGTTTGGGATGATGAAAGATGGACTGTATGAGTAACATTTTCCTAGCATCAACACTGTCATAGCAGCTGTGAAACAGTGGGTCACCTCTGCTAGTGCAAATTTTTACAAGTGTGGCATTGTAGGCTCTTGTTCATTGCTGTGAAAATGCATGGCTCGTGGTGATGACTGTGTTGAAAAATAACGTTTTGTAGCTGAGAATTTGTTCTATCAAACAGTGTTATTCTGCTCCTTGTATCCATTGTAGTTTCCACGGAAAAAAAAGGAGGCATTAGTTTCAGAGCGACTTACACATAATTGGTAAAGCAACTTCAGCAGCTGAACCAAAGCTCAATATCTGCGAAACTGAGTTTTGATCTAGTGCCGGTTGAAAAGATAAGGAGGCTCCACGCCAGTCTTGCAGATCAGTGAATCAATCCCCAGGTGGCAAAAAGCTTGTTTTGAGACCATCCCTGTGAAGGCAAATCACAGTGTCAGCTGCCTTGTTGGTTTTTTTGCTTATTGTTATTGTTTTGGTTATTGGCATTGAGAAATAATCTCATTCACATCACAAACATATGCATCAGACTCTCAAGCCCACTTAATTATTTTGTTTATTTTTCTGAAAAGCAATATGGGAAAGAGCTGCACTGTTTTAATATGCTGGGTCATGGTCAAAAGAGTCAACTAATATTTTCCGTAAAAGCCAGTATTTACTATATGAACCAACTATCAGATTCAACTGACAAGTTAATCCATTAACCTAACCTTCATCTAATAAATACTGAAGAGAACAGCTTCCCATTGATCTCAGCTGTCACAGGGATTTTGGACTCTTTAAAGTCAGTACTGCCTGTAGCTAATGGGTCTATCAGAGTTAAACCCATCACGGACGTTGTCTACTTTCACACGTCTTATAAGTAATTCCCTGAGCTGTTCTTATCTGCTCAAGCCACTTCTTCACTTACTTATTTGTTTATACTTATCCTGTGCTCTCACACTGAGTTCATCCCTGAAAAACTTCAGTGAGCTCTTTTCTGCTTCCACAGGGCTTAGCCCACCTAATCTGATTGTACATTCTTAAAGAAGTCATGTCATAAAATGTATCGACTTGTCTCCTGTGATCACCATTTCTGTGCTCTGCCAGTGGCATGTGAGCCAGGAAACCCAGTCATTTCACTGGGAATTATGCACTTGGCAGCTCACCTTTCCATTGAAAGGCAGTATAAGTATGGCAGTAATGAACAGCACAGAGCCAAGCATCCACTGGCTGGCAGAAAGCACCCAGTTTATAGAAGAATTATACAGTTTAATTGCAGTTTGAAACTAAAAGTTTCTTTACAGGACTTCACATTAGAACCTTCCTACCAACTCAGGCACTGTTCAACCCATGTTTGGTTTGTCAGATTTGAGCAGACAGAAAAACTTTAAAGGTAGATCCTCGGAAGCTGCTGCAATGTGGGAATCAGATTTCAGATTGGAGGAGTCACAGTTGGTGGATCAACCCCCATGCAACTCAGATAGCCTTTGTAATCCCATCTCTACTCACCAAATCTGTTTCCCCTCCCAGGAGTTTTTCCCCCTTCTCTCACTCGTGTTCTCCATGGTCACTCCATCTCTTTCTGTGTCAATTTGGGGTCTTTTTTTGGCACCAATCAGTTGTTGAACACTTTCAGACTGCATGAAATATCAATGGTGACTACACTCACAGAGAAGATAGCCTCTTCTGCTTTCCATGAGCCCCAAGAACCCCCATCAATGAAACACTTCTCATTGCTACTCTTTCTTACATTCCCCAGAACAGGAAAACTGGACATTGCTTCATAGAACTTTTGGAGTGTTTCAAGCCTAAATGTCTTTTGCTATATAATCAGCCTTTGGAAACTATATGTATAAAAGCTATCCAAATAAGTATAGTTTCTGATCTTTGCGGGAAGACTTATCTCACAGCTTTCCTTTAGGTTAGCCTTAAAATTTCCATCTATCTTTTAATTCCTTAATGATTCATTATTATCACGTTGACTTAAAGATTGGTTGTTGGAACAGACAAGCTTAGAAAGTCAGCGCTGACACCACAACATTTGCAAAGGGGATTAAAATCTTGGAAGAGTCAGCAACTGACTCTTGTCTTGTTAATAAATTCAATCAGCTTTTTAAAATTTATTTTTCCCATTTACTAGAAGAATGGGATTTCTCTTCTAAATGCTGTTCTCCGTAAACATGATCTGTCACTTAAGGTCTGCGCTGCTATAGAATGGGCTTGTTTTCCTTTTGTTTTTATTCTTTTTAAAGGAAAAACATCACTGAAAGGAAAAGGGAAGCTACACTAAAGCATAAATGTCAGGAGTATAAAGCAAGCCATCCTCAGCCACCCCTTGTGAATAATAAATGCCAGTAAAATTCATTCCACATCTGGAATGTGGTCTGTAGAAAACCCAACAAGTATAAATCACCACCCTCGATCAGAATATAAATCCTGCCATGATGCAAATAATGCATAGCTTGTATGTTTGTGTATTTTACTGCAGTATCGTGAGGAGGAAGGAAGGGCCAGGTGACAGGATACAGGGAAGTTAGAAAATAACTTTGTCCATTTCAAGAAACAATGCACTGCTTCCACCGGCAGAAGAATATACTTCAGAAAGGAAATTTACTCTCTCCTCCTTCACCGCTGCTAACTCCTCCTCCCCCAACACAGAAGCCTCTAGCAAAAAGAAATGAAGACATCTTGAACTCTGCAATCAGAAGGTCACGAAATACCAGCTTGGCTCTGCTGCCTACATTCGCTTTTCCTTTGTACGGCAGTTATTTCAGATCAGATGTAAGAGCATGTCCTGCTTCATCTCCTTGGAAGATGTGCTCCTTCCTCCCTCACATCGGTTCACCAGCAGGTCACGCCAGCAGCTTCTCACTGCTTTGCAAGAAACCGGCTCTCGCAAAGGTGACTCCGAACACATGCAGTTGAATTAACGCTGTCTTTCTCTGATCTTTCCCAGGACGTGACATGCAATCTTGATCCAAAGACACCAGAAGCCCACAGAAATTCAAAGGAGAATCCTTTTTAAGAGTTTCACAGTCTGGGTGTATGGCAACTAATACCTTTTGCACTCTGACTCTGAAAAATGAACTCTATGGCACGGTCACGTCAGCACCACCATGGTAATTGACTCAGCATCTCTTCCATGGATTTTCAATTGGATGCTTTCATAAAGCTCCTACTTTACCTTGCAATGTTCAAGAAAAAGGGGAAAAAAAAAAAAAGAGTTCTTGTAATTCATGATTAAATGATAAAATATCAATCTGAATTTTCAGCACATTTGAAGGAAGGTCTCACAAGTCTATTTGTTTCCCTTCCATATTTTCTATCATGCAGGTCTTAGTACTTATATAATGCCCATGCTTGTAAATAGAGGAGATTCCTTTCAGCATGTTAGTATAAATGAGAAAAGCTTCACTTAACCTATTATACTATTTCTGTGTACATTAGAAAAGGAGGGAAAAGGGATTTGAAGGAGCACATGACCAATGTTCTTCACACAAACACAGCAAGACAAATTCAACTCCCGAGAGGATGGCTGTAAACGTAGAGTAATTCCATTTGAGATTTATACCACTGAAGCTGAAAATAGAATTAGTGCATTGTATGGTATTTCACAAAAATATATTCTTGATCATACATCATCAGTGTGTGAGGTGTCCCCTTCCTTATGACGTTATCTAAATACTCATTTGTAACTATTATTAAAATTATTTGTGAACTATAATGTAAAACAATCTTCATGCATAAGCACAATGGGCTGAATATTTGATCACTACCAGTTTGCAGTGATTCCCTCAGCATCTGACCCGATGGCTTTTATGTATGATAAAACAAGAGTACGTGTGGGGAAAGGTAAGCCTGCTGAGACACAGTCTGCAGATTAGAGTATTTCTCTGTTCCCTAGAGGTAATTCCTGTTATCCAGGAGAGAAACCTCTGAGTCAGTCCTTACATGGCCTCACTCATAACCTCTTTTTTTTTTTTTTTTCTTTAGGGACCCTTTAGACATTGATATCTTGATTGAGAAACGAATACAGGCAGGAAATGCTTTATCATGTGATATTTCTGTTTCTGAGCATGCCTTCTAGCCTTTACCATGGGATATGAAATTGTTCTTGAAGAAAATTATGTAAAATTTATCCACATATTAAGTACTGCAATTCAGTCCACGGTCTCTAGGTAGTCTGAAACAGATCTCTGAGAATCAGACAGCGTGGACATGGAGTCCTTGGTGCAACCACATTGGTACTCCTACAACGCAGAATCAACAAGCACTGCATACATGCCACTGCATTTTAACAGTGTGCTCTTCTGAGAGAAAGTTCCCATAATTTACTGATAGTGTAATAACTGTCTTGGTGTTCAATACAGACGCACAACAAAACTGATATGTCTTGATTACCTTTAAATTCCAGTTCCCTCTCTTCCTGCAAAAATTAACCAGGTTTTTGGAGAATTTTTTTTCCAGTTAGACATTCATTTGTCCTGATTTCCCTAAAAAACTGTTTTGAAGAACAATTCGTGAGATTGCAGGTACCAAAACCTCTTCTTAAAACCACAAAAAAGGTTTATTTGCCACTTTACAGTTCATCTTAAAGAAACATGGTGTCTAGGACAGTCTCAGGTGTGTTGCTGCTGGTGCTAGGTTTGTGTGTGGCTGGTGCCAGGTGTCAATAGAAAGCTCACTAATGATTCATCAAATTAAAAGCTTTTCTTCCTCAAAACACAGCTCAGCTGCATCTTAATAATTCAGTGTATGAAGCTGTATGTATGGTAGCTGCCTACAAGATCCTTCTCATCTAGAGAATAGATTTTGTCTCTATCAAAGGTTATTCTTAAACCTCTGAGGCTTATTTATTTATTTTTTAAAACCAGATTTTTAAATACAGAAATGTTACGACATTTTGAGTTGTTTGCTACTAAATTTGGGCTGCTCTTTCAGTTTTGGTGAATTCTCAGGAAAATAAAAAGAGAGTATGGTCCTTCAGTGACAAGAGAAAATCTGATTGGAAAGGTGTGCTGGAAGACAGGAAGGAAAACAGTCTTTTTAAGTTCTGGAGAGTAGTTAAGATTAACTCTTTCTCTGATTTTATGCCCAATATATGCTGCCTTGTGAGCTGTTTATCCATAAGATGTGAACTACAGTAACCACATTTTTACTAAATTTCATGTTCAAGTTTAAAGTTTATATAGGTTCCACAGCAGCATAGAGTTTGGATGTGTGTTTGCTCCTGTAAATTTCCCCATAATTACACAAGCAGCAACCTCATAGTAGAATGGTTTAAGCTACCATAGAGCAGAAAGAAAACTCCCACTTCGGTCAGTCACAACCGTCCATCTGTGGCTCAAGTCAGCCACAGTGCAGGGATGCCACCCAGAGAGACCTAGACAGGCTCGAGCAGTGGTCCTAGGAGAAGATCATGAGGTTCAGCAAATCCAAGCGCAAGGTCTTGCACCTGGGTTGTGGCAATCCCTACTATCGGCACAGGCTGGGGGATGTAAGCATAAAGCAAAGGCCTGCCAAAAAGGACCTGGGGGTACTGGTGGATGGCAAGCTAGATGCGAGCTAGCAATGTGCCCTCACAGCCCAGAAAGCCAACTGGACCTTGGCTGCATCAAAAGAAGCGTGGCCAGCAGGGCAAGGGAGGTGATCCTGCCCTTCTGCTCTGTGTTGGTGTGGTCTCATGTAGAATACTGCATCCAGACGTGGAGTCCTCATTACAGGAGAGATATGGATCTGTTTGAGCATGTCCAGAGGAGGGCCACAAAAATGATTCAAAGAATAGAACGCTTCCCCTACAAGAGAAGGCTGAGAGAACTGGGGCTGTTCAGCCTGGAGAAGAGAAGGCTGAGAGGTGATCTGATAGCGGCCTTTCAGTATCTAAAGGGGAGCTACAGGAAAGAAGGGGACAGACTCTTTAGCAGGGTCTATGGTGATCAAACAAGGGGAAATGGTTTCATACTAAAAGAGGGAAGATTTAGATTGAATATAATGAATAAGTTTTTTTATGATAAGCGTGTTGAGGCACTGGAACAAATTGCCCAGAGATGCCCCATCCCCAGAGACATTCAAGATCAGGCTGGACAGGACACTGATTGAGCTATAGATGTCCTTGTGCATTGCAGGGGAGTTGGACTAGATGACCTTTCAGGGTCTCTTCCAACACTAAGGATTCTATGATTCTATAATTCCTGAACCCAACAGAATCTTCAAAAAGTTTTCAAGAAAAAAAAAAAAAACAAAACAAAACAGGAAGCTGCCAAAAGAAGTGGACATCTCTGGCTCAACAGTTGGCTCTTTTGTTTGAAACCAAGAATAGTACCATTCAGGACTCTAAGTGATTAAAACTGAGTGCAATTGCCAGAGCACCAATAATTGCTGGAAGAGGGCAATGGTCACCCGAACGTGTTGTCACTTCAGAGGAAGCTGAACACTAACAACCAATCAAGTAGCATTAGTTAAAAGTAAGCTTTTAGTGACCTCTGATTTCTCCTCCAGGAAATATTTTCTATACAATTTCTATTACACCTTTAATTCTAGCCTGTGAGTCTTTTCACTACTATTTATTTTTTTAAATATGCAGAAGTCTTAACTGCTCCTTTCTGTCTACTTACTCTAAATATCTTCCAACTAGTTTTCCAGACAAGCCCCCGGAATTCTGTAACTCATCTAAAATTGTCTCATCCTTGCAATTTTTTTGCAACAAAACTCCTTTTTTTTTTTTTTTTTTTGCTAACTCTTCCACAGCTGCCATTACCTTTACTTGTCTTGTTTTGTTTGATTACATACTCCTGATTAACTCAGGCTCCCACTTGACATAGTTTTATTTTCTCATTCACTCACTCATGTCTAGCACACATTACTTTGCTTCCCACAGTGTTGTATTCAGCATTGCAAGAATGCTACTGATAGTCCCATAAACTTTATGTGTTCTTTACAGCCTGAAGGTTGGATTAAGGTGTAAACCCTGGAATCACCGCTCCTATTTACAGAGGAAAAAAGGGAGGAATTGCACTTCAGGCTTTTTTCAATAAAGTTAAGAAATACAACTGCTTCAGAAAACTTGGGGCAAATAAAAAAGCAGTCAAAAGTTTGGGGGTTTTTTTGGAAGAGATTACCATTTTTTTAAAGGATTTAATGATCTACAAAAAAATTTCTAATCTTCAGCTCATCGGGATTTTCTTTCTAAAGGAATTACTTTCTCTATTGTGCCAGAACTTCTGGAAGTGTGATACTGGTTTTATTTCATTTGGCTTGAGTGACATATTTCTTCTGTACAGTCATTCCCCTAAGTGATATATGCATATTAAAAGGTCTTTTTATAAATCACAAATCTGTATTACATAGAAGAATAAAACCAAGATACATGCCTTGAACATCCAACATCCTTGTGGTCTTGTATTTTCATAGTTTTCATTCTTTCCTCTTCTTGGCCTTTTATTTTATCCATTACAGTATTATCTAAAAATACAATGGAAATACTTAAGACCAGGAACTGCCTTTCATATGTTGCCAAATCACCAGACACATACAGAATGCTGTATAAATACCAAATTAATACAGATTAGTAAATATGCCATCTCTTTACATGTGAAAAAAATGGAGTTCTGAGAAGCAATCTCGTCCTGTCAAAATAGAAGAAGATATTTTATATGAAGAGACCTGTAATTAAGCAGAAATGTTTTGAAACCCAGTCAGATACTCTGTCTGGCTATTTAGATCTTTATAGAGGAGATACGTGCAGCAGAACTGGTCTTGCCGTTCACTGTCAATGGAGAAAAACAAGCCCTTCCAAGGTTTCTTGATCTCAATCCAAAGGAAAAGGCTCAAATATGTTATATTAGTAGGGGATTTTGTTGGGTCTGCATGTCAGGTATCTCCAATCTAATTTTTCACTCTGGGAATACACTGTTGGTGTGAGCAGTGATGCCGCTATTGAACGAGTGTCAGAGTGCTTGTCTGCACCAAGCACTGCCACACTTGGCCTCAGTGTATCTGAATGTGGGATATATGGTGGTGGATGTTTTGGTTTTCAGGCTTTTGAAAGTGCCAAAAGACATTTTTACTCCTCCTAATACCTTGTTTTATTGTTCCAAGCTGACCAGAAAACCACTGTGGGCTCTCTCCTTTCCTCTGTGATCTTAAAATAGTGTTGGCCCTTTTTCCCTCTCATTTTCTCAATGGTATCAAAGTGCTGCATTCCCCACTTCAGCTCTCTTTTCATGTTTCAGCTCCCTTTGTTAGTTGAGGCAGATGATGCATTTGGGATTCATTTGTAAGGCTCAAAAGCTTTTAGGTGAAACATCTGTTTTGTCAGAATAGTGCACACTGTCCCTGGTGCTGGGGAAGGAAGGGAATACTGGGCTGCAGCAAACTTGCTGTATAAAGGGGAAGTGGCCATTCCTCTGGGGTCAGAGTCCAGAGGATCTGGACTTTGTTCATTCTCTCCTGTCTGCAAACATGGCATCAGGAAACATAAACACCTACAAGATAAAAGCAAAACCTAATCCTAGAAAAACAAGCCTGACTATTTACCCACCCAGATCTAACTCTGGATTAGACCCATGCAACTCACACTGGAGCCTACCAGCAGCTACTGTGCTGTTCATGCTACTGTGAGAGAACATTCTGAGAACTGCCTTCACAGAGAGCCTAAAAATCAGGCAGGAAATCAGATACAAAAAAGAACATGGGGTAACAAGACAGTGCCACTTTACTGTAAGAAGAGCATAAATCTTTATACAAGGGGGCGGACTGAAGAACGTCAGGTATGTACATAAAATAGAAGGCTGTTGCAACAAACCCCGAATATTTTGTTAATCTTTGCTGTTGCAACAAACCCAGAATATTTTGTTAATCTTTGCTGGGAAATCAGCACGAAAAATTCATCACTGCATAGTCAACTGTCGTGTCTGTTGCCCAATCTACTTGACCCAGCCTATGATAAAAGGAAAGGCAAAAGAGATACTGATTTCTGATGGACTTTCGCTTGAGAACATGTTGTCACAGGGAAGGTCTTGCTTGGCAGTTTGCAGAGCGCTGCAGAGTGTTTCTATGGGTGTCCACAGGGCCCTACAGATCTCCCTCTATAAGTTTCTCTCTGCCTTCCTTCTCCTCATCCATCTAACAGAAAACATGATTGTTTTGTAGGCCCCATCTGTGAAGCTTCAGTCCCATCTAATCAAAGCTAAGTGATGTGGCTTGTCATAAATATGATGATTCTAATTTCAGATGCTCCGTCTTTTATCAGCACCAAATTGGTGTCACTGAGCACAGATACTGACTAACTCTGCAATCCCGAATTTTCTTCTCCTCCTTTCAGGGGTTTCCATGAGTGAGTGTTTAAAAGAAAACCTTATTCATGCTGGAGTGGGGAAGAACAGAACTGACAAGCTGGGAACACACAAAGAAAAAAGGAGGAACCTTTAAATATGAGGATTAGCCGAGTCTTGAGCTCTGAAGGTGAGACTTGTGCAACGAATTTCTTTCACCACTCTTAGGAGTAGAGTTATCTGACACCATGCAACGTCCTCTCTTCTGCTGTATGACTTATCTGTCAGATCCCAGTTTGCCTGAGGACAAGTAGGACAGAGGCTGTAGCACAGAAATGCAACCTGGAAACACCTCCTTCTGCGTGGGTCCCCGTCATCATTCTCTGCCTGGCTACTTACACACATGTCAAATGTTACACCTACTTTGGGTCTTTCACACTCTTAGACTGGATAAATTTCAGAAGTCAGAAGGCAGAATGAACATTATGGACAGTAGATAGATCCTTTCACACAAATTGTTTGATGGAGAGGAGAATGGTGTCTTCTGCTTTCAGAGAAAGCAGCTGGAATCAAGCCCAGTAATTTTTTTTGCAGCTACTATAACTCAGCCACCCTGCACACAAACCTTTAGGAATAAAAATGACACAGTATTAAAATGTAAGAGGTGCAGCAATTTCAGTTAAAATTGTACTGGGTATCATAATTTCACATTTCTTAGCTATGTGTGTGCTTCAGCTCTCACCTAGAACGTACTAATTGTAACTTTCCACAGACAATGTTGTTAAAAAGGATTAAGCAAAACGGTAATACTATTCTTCTCTCAGTGAGAACTGTAGTCCAGCTTTGGAACAGTCTGTGCTTCCCACTGGCTTTGTTGAGAATTTTCTTTTGGCAGTATGCAGTTCTCAGAGCTTTCAGCTGGCCACTCTGACAGGTGATGTGGTATCACTATTTCTTTAATCTTTATGTTCCTTTTTGCATTGCCATATCCAAGTGGACATATTTCAGTGGTGAGCAGGCAGATTCAAATAACGTCCTGGTGGACAGCAGGCTGACTCAGCAGTGTGCCCTTGCGGCCAGGGAGGCCAATGGTATCCTGGGGTGCATTACAAAGGTTGAGGGAGGTTCTCCTCCCCCACTCCTCTGCCCTGGAAGGCCACATTTGGATCACTGTGTCCAGGTCTGGGCTCCTCAGTTCAAGAAATACAGGGAACTTCTAGAGAGTCCAGTGGATGGCCGCAAAGATGCCTGGAGGGCATCCTTATGGGGAAGGCTGAGAGACCTAAGGCTGTTCAGCCTGGAGAAGACTGAGAGAGGATCTTATGAATACTTATAAGTATCTAATGGGCCGGAGACAACTGAGTGTGGCCAGGCTCTTTTCAGTGGCACCCAGCAACAGGACAAGGGGCAATGGACACAAACTGGAACACAAGAAGGTCCATATGAACATGAGAAAAAAATCTTTATTTTGAGGGTGACAGAGCACTGGAACAGGCTGCCCAGAGAGGTGGCGGAGTCTCCTTCTCTGGAGATATTCAAAATCTGTCTGGATGCTTTCCTGTGCAGGGAACCTTCTTTAGCAGGGGATTGAACTAGATGATCTCCAGAGGTCCAGAGGTCCTTTCCAACCCCTACGATCCTGTAATTCTGTGATCCTCTGAATAAAAAGCAGGCTAAGCTTGCCACTGCTCTGTACTTTTTTGTAACTGGCTGTTCTCCTGCAAGTTGGGTATGGAAAGCTGCCAGATCCTAGTGGTTGCCTTTCACGCTTCTATTGTACAGGTTATTTCAGTAGTTACAAGGCAATGAAGCTATCAGACACATATATCAACTTACGATTGCATGTGTACTTTCAGAACCAGTTTAACAACAGCTTGTGTTTATGCCTTTGTTGAAGGGTTCAGACTTACACACTGAAAGAAAAGGAAATGCACAACAGGCACCTGCATTTGTTGTTACAAGTCACTGTGATCCTGTTCACCACAGTGGTGCTACGTAATTTTTTACAAAGCCTGTCTGACTCCAGGACCTGGTGGCTGGCAGAACAGTAAGAAATGGTTATATTGAAGCTATCTAACAAACAGTGTTTTAGAGACAAAAGGCAAAAGGACAGAGAGTCTTTACGAAGGTGCTTCATCAGCACTATATCAGACTATTGCTATCTACAACCTGGGTACCAGAATGTTCTCAGTAAGCATATTTTTGCCTTTTTAGGGTGGTCAAAGATCATTTGCTCCTTATAGTAACTTACTGAAAGAAATCTAGAAGCACAGAATACTAAATTATCAGAACAGTAAAAAGTTATGTATTATTTACAAGCACAGCGTGAGCTGTCAGGTCAGTTAAATCAATTATTCACCATTTGTTCAATTTAGCTTTGTATAAATCTTCATTTTCTCACTCAGCAAATTCCAAATTTACTACAAAGCCTTCTGCCATGTCTGTAATGAGAACAGACTGAAAAGTATAAGAAGGCAGACAGCTTACTAAATTTATAAGCAATTGCTCGAAAAATAGTGATCAATGTATATACTTTATCTGGAGTATGATTTTTGAGCATAAATCATACATGATATAAATATATATATATATAAAATTTACATTTCAAGATAGAAGGATTCAATTCTATCCAATTTTTGATTGTTAGGTAAAGTAAAAGATTGAGACATTCCTGTAAGAAATGGAGTGACTGAGCAGGAATTAGCAGATTTAAGACTAGAAAGTACCATTATGATCTATGACCACTTGGATCACAGGCAGCATAAAACTTCAAACAGGAACAACTGCAACAAATCCATGACTTCTGATTGAACTAGACCATTTGGAAGAGCTTCCTAATTTGGCCATACCTTGATGTTTCATATCAACGGAAATACATATATAGACCAAGGTCAAAAAAGAAATAAATGCTTAATTGTGTGACTAGACAGCCAGCAGGCTAGATTCAAAATCTTATCTGTCCCATGATGTACAAACTGAAATGCATTGCTGAGAAAAGTTGTTGGTACTAGAGACTTAAGTGCAGCATTGTTCAGGAAGCATGGAAACTGTGATCTTACCTACATTAGCTATATGCACCTTGGCCTTGCCCAAGAAAAAACCCTTAGCTAAGAAGTCAAGAACAATCTCTTTTTTTCTCGTACCTGGCCTTTCTTGACTGGGACTATGTCAGTGGATTAGGAAAAAGAAACATATGCATGAAAACAACTGATTTGTTTATTGATTAAAAATGATCTTTCATTAGCTGCACAATGGGAGCTGGCCGTATATAACTTTAGAGTGTCCCACTTGTGAAGCAAAATGAGTTCGCTCAAACTACATGAAACTTGTCAGCTTTTTTTTTCCCCCCACTGCAGCGGTCATTACTTAATTGCTTTCTGTAGTAATCATTGTTTTATTCACTGAAATGTTAATAATGAAGCCTCTGGTGTAGCAAGTGAGAATTTTCTCTCTATACTTCTCCCCTGGTGCATGGAATTCAGTTATAATAAAATATTAAATCATACCATCATTTTACTATCCATGTCCAAAATTTGAGGTGAACAGAATTCTTCAAAGGAAAAATCAGAAGAAGGTCCAGATTCGGCATTTTATTTAACATTGTGTAGTATGCAGCTCTACCCCTAGCTCCTTCAGAAAAACATTTCCAGTTCTATGCACACTGAATTAAGCTTACATAGCAAAGATGTCTTCACTGAGCCCAGCTGTCCTCATGAACTGCCCTTGTCACTGCGTACTTTGAAGGTGAGTTGTATTACTAGGAGTAGAAATTGGAAGTGTGATGGAATTGAGCAGAATAATTATGACACGTGGAAGATATTTCCTGAACAGGGGGAAGTATGGCTGAAATCTGCAAGGTCTGAATTCTAGCATTTCACTCATATTTCATTCTGATAAATCCAATGGGTTAGAAATAAAAAAGAAATAAGGCAATCTATGCAATCTCCAGACTTGCCAAGTAAAGGTAGCATGAGTTCAGATGAAGGAGGGGTATATATTTTCACAGTCCTTTCATTTGTGACTATCATAATTACCATTGGCCTTCAAGGCATCTTACCATACAGAACGATATTTTTTGAAGCAAGGATGATATTGTTTATCTGTACTGAAGTGTTAAGGGTTACTTAAATAGAAGAGAGCTGTTCAGTCCATCTGTATTGAATAGGTAGATAGTGGAATAGGTGAGAAATGGGCTGGTTACTTTTAAGAAAATTTGAGCACAGGAGAAGATTTATGTGCCCCACAGCAAAAGAATAGCTGGAGGCAAGTTGCAAATTCCCGCACATCCAGGGATTTGTGCTCATTGTGAGACTGTCCTTGTGGTTGACTGGACCAAATTACATCAAATGAGACAAACAGTTCACTACTACAGAGCAGCCTGCTTTCAGTGTCACAGTTATCACCTTCCTGTGTAACAGACTGAAACACAAATAATCAGTGCAAATTACATATAGGCATTTGGAAAATACAGATTATTACATAATAGGTTGAGAGGGAATGGTCACAAGTTGCAGCAGGGGAGGTTCAGGTTGGATATCATGAAAAACTTCTTGTCCAGAAGAGTGGTGAGGGATTGGAAGAGGCTGCACAGGGAAGTGGTGGATTCACCATCCCTGTTCAAGAACTGTGGAGGTGGGGCACTGAGGGACATGGTTTAGTGGGCAATATTGGTGGTAGGTGGACAGGTGGACTAGATGGTCTCTTCCAGTCTTAATGATTCTATGATTCTATATAAGTCCTGGAGCTTTAATTTCAAAGAATGGTCTGGAGAGATCTTTCAGAATAAGTATTGAACATTCAAAATTCATTGGAGCCTTTATATTTCCTAGAGGAGCTTGGTATGGACAGAGTAGTTTAACTTAAAGCATCACACTGTTCTATATCTTATAAGGTTCTTATTCCCGTTTCAGTAATCAGTGTTTTTTTCTGTGCCTTTTGTTTCCTCATCAACTGGACCAGGACACTATATCTCTAAAAAGATAAGGACATAATATTTTCAAAGTATTCCGAAATATCATTTTAAAATTTTATATTTATCTGCCTTTGAACATAGCTTGTTTGGAACCAAAACAATACACGAGAGATCCCAACAAAATATCAAAAGCCACCCTCAGAAAAACAGCTTTATGAAGTCATTAATTCTTTAAAAGCTCATCAGTTTAGTTACTTACTGAAGACACTTGCTCCAGAGAGGCGTCCTCCAAGATTTTTATCCCATGGATATTAACATGTCGAAGTACGTTGCAAGTCTGACATTTTTTCCCTGTCTATCCATGCAAGAATGTAATCGAAGAAAAAACTAAATTAAACATTTATGATGGAAGCTGTATGAAAGCTGAGATAGTAGCTAGCACTAATGTGACAGCTTTCCAGTCTGGTACCTCTCAGACAAGCTTCGTTCCTGTCTGTTCTGCCTATGTTCCTTTGCTATTTAAAAAGTATTTTCATCGAGAAAACATCCCCTGTTACTCAGGTAGGAACTGATGCGTTTTCTGCCACTTCTAAAAATGATTTCTGTTTCTAAATGGCAAAGTCTGCTCAGTTGCCTGAAGCATGTACAACCGTGTAGCCAAGGGAGAAACTGACCGATAGCCTCAATAGTGATTAGAAGACAATTGGTCCCTCAAACTTGTCTTCAAAAGTGAGAGCACCTGGCAGCTTCTGAAATAGCCAACTTTCTGTTCCTTCTCTGAAACAATACATGCCATGATGGTGGGAAAACTGGATTCCAGCACAGTGCTTCTCAGAAATAACAACATGATTGTGACTTCTTTAGTTCAAAGGTCTGAAGAAATATGGAAAAGATGACCCACATAATGACCCAACCAAAACTTTGTCACTCTACAGTGGTTCTTCAAATCCTGCTTTGACATCAGGCAGCTTCAATTTGTTGCAGGTACCAAGGAGGGAGCAGAGAGGAAAGGATAATTGGGTCAGTGCTCCCATTTGAAAGGGAGCTTATGGTTCCCTGCAGCTTTGATGGAGATTAAACATGTCTTGGCTACTTGGCTCTGACCACATAAAATACAGTATCTAGAGAGACTTTCTAAGCAAGGACTTGACAGGCAGACATTTAAGATCGTTGGTGTTCTTTACATCTTTTAAAGTAGAAATGATATCTCAGTGAGGGATGATTTTACATTAATTAAAAAAAAAAAATAGTTAGAAGTAAAAGGAATAGCCTCAAGCCCTGAATCATCAGGAAAACCAAACAACTAGACTTTCACTGTTTGTGGTCACTGCTGAACACCTACAGTACAGTGTAGGAAATGGACCACTGTCTAACATATTGTGTTGTCCCGAGACACAGAATGCTGCTAAATATCCTGGACATTCTTTCTCACTCTGAGCTCTCTATGGTCTCTATTAAGGAGATATTTTTCCGTGAGCCACCTCTCTTCCCTAAAGGATCCTCTCAGGGCAACTGCTAAATTGTCCTGCAAGGCTGAATATGCTCTGATGTCAGAGCATACCAACTGAAGTGTTCAGCAACATAAAATCAGCTGGAGATGCTATACAAGAAGAGTATGCTGGTACTAATATTTTCCAAGTAAACCAGTAAACCCATTCAGGATAAAAATAACTTCCTTTTTTTTCTTTTTTTTTTATAATGTCATATTAAAGGACAAGCATTGCATCAGCAGACTTACACAACACATTAAAAATCCCAGAGAAACAATACATCATACATGAAGAGCTTCCTACCAGATTCATGCAGCTAATGAAATTCTATGCAACTTCTTCCAGGAAAATAGCTTGCGTACTCTGAAGCTATATCTAGGATTTTTACAAACTGTTCTGCATGATTCATTCAGTGCTCGGTAGATTAGATGTTATTGAATTCACATGAGTTCATGTTAAATAAAGTGAAACACAACATCTGGGGCTACTCATCACTCAAACATATGACATCCATTGCCAAACACAAGAGTGACTCAGTAATGTTGTAATTACCAAACTGGGTCAGTGGTGAAATAGAAAGTGGGGATTGTTATAACACCAACTCCTTAGATTATCTGCGATCAGAACAAACTATCAAAGTTTGTGATATATGGCAAGCACCAATGATCCCAGACTGTGCACAAGGAATATGCAGGACTGGCATTTCATCCTGTAAAATTTAAGTGTACAGAAAAATGTAAGATGGAGCAGCCTTGTCCCACCTGTTACAGTGGATTGAACGGCCTATGCTGCAAGTGCCACTGAAATTCAACAGAGATTAGGGAGACAAAGGGGGAAACTGTGAGTACTATATCTGCTTCTTATTTCTGACTCTATTTTAAACTTCCAGTGATTTCTTCCCAAATGGCTGTTCAGAACTCTGTGTCTGTTCTGTGTTTTGCCAGGGCCAGGCAAAGGAACAGAAGCAAAGGAAATGAACTAAAAAAACCCAAACAAGTAAAAAGCAATTCTGTGTCAAGTAAGAGCCAGAGCATGAGATCGGTGTGTACTAAGCCCAACTAGAACAAAGTAGATATCACACTAAGGGACATGATTTAGTGGGCATGGTGGCAATGGGTTGATGGTTGGACTGGATGATCTTAGTGGTCTTCCCAACCTTAATGATTCTGTGATTCTATGGAAAGTTGGGAGACTACAGCTCCAGATAATTCAAGGCCATGTTATTCATGGTATGATAGCCTGCATGGCAAGTCTCAAGCCTATGCACCATGCAAGCTAGAAATGCTGATGTGCATCAGGAGGAGACAGGGCTATGTGACTAACATGGTTTGGCTTATTTGGACTTTCCTAGCCTGCAGGACCAGAAGCACCTGGGGAGAAGAGAGTGGCCTTTGGCACGCATCTACTACCAGACTCAAACTCAGAATTTCCATTCCATAGGAAGACACCTCCACTGCTCAGCGCCCCACCCCCGGCATGTGCATACTCATTCTTTGTTTTGATAAGCAAATCAGTGAGTGCTTTAATGTATTATACCTGGGGGAATTTAACTCAGAATTCTGTGCTCAGGTTCCAAGAGGATGTAGTTATTTTTTACACCAGCAATTTGTGTTTTGTTTCTTTTCCAAATAGGACAAAAAAAGTCAGAGGGTAGATTTTTGTCTGGTTTCCCTTCTAAATCGCCATTTATACCCTGACATCAGCTGACATCAGTGGAACTGTCAAAAAATCTTTCTTTTGCAAGATTTCAGAAACAATGCAAATACAGAGAAAATAAAAAATAAGGTAAGAAGACACAGGAGTCACTGCCTTGCCCTTTCTCTCTTCCTTGCTGCTACCCTCGTGAGCATCAAGTAGCCCTGCCTCACAGCCACCAAAGAATGAATGTGTCTGGATCCTACCTCGGGATCTAACTCTCATACTACATTCACACCCTCTGCCCAGCTCTTATCCATCTAGAAGCATCTAAAAGTTAGTTTTGGCCTCAAAATAAACATAAAATTTGCTTTTCTGCATACGAAAAAGCACTTTTCTTTCAAGGGAACAGCAGCAGAGGGTAATAACCAAAATTAGATATTATTTGTTTCTCACTTAAGAGGGTCTTGCTCTGAAATCTGAACACTGCCCTGGCTGACATAGCAGCCACCATATTCTTGCAAGACTCAGGTTTTTGCTGAGCTATGCTGAGCTGTGCTATGGGCTGATGAGTGTGAAAGAAGGTTCAAAGAAATTGAGTGATGATTTCAATATAACCAGTCTTTCACAATTGGGTGAAAATAGCACAGCACCGTGATTCAAATCAGTAGTTGATAGCTGACATTAAGAGCCATATACCAAGTCACACAGACCCATTTTTCTTCCTCCCAAACTCTCTATCTTAATGTTCATTAACTTACCTGTTGTCATAGCAAAGACTTCTGCCAACTCTTTGCTCTGATTTCCAGTTACTCAGCCCCTAAGAACACACTACTGAAGACGGGAGACTTCAGCAAGCTCTTCAGGCAAAATTTGAGAAATTTTAATAGCAGAGGAGTCTACGAGTGTAAATTTCAACCTTTATCTGTTACACCTTTCTAGGAGAGCTATTTATAATGCACCTACCAACCCAGTTGGCACGAGTGAGGCACGGCCACGGGATAGAAATGGTCTACTTAGTGCTGAGGCTGGCACTTTGTGGGGCCACCTTGGGTCAGGGAAGAGGGAGACTGATCCTCCATAAATAGCAAATGTCTCACAGCTTAAAAATCGTGACAAGTCTTTCATTTGAAACAACTGCAAGTAGGGTGCTGAGAAGACCGAAACTCCAAATATCCCTTGTTCAGCAAGCTGCCTGACTGGGCTAAGAGCATGTTGGATCTTGCAGTCCTGGAGTCAAACATGCTCCTCTGTTCCTTGATTTTATAGCTGCTTTTTATAACAAGCACACAGGCACCTTACACCGCCGGGTGTGCACTGTAATTAGATTTTAGCTGCTGCTCCAAACTGCAGCTGGTATTTTTAAAAAAGCTGCAACGTTTTCCTTTCAGTTTTCACTACCCCTTGAGGCTACTTCTGGCATTTTGGGGCAAAAAGGAAAGCAGAGCGCCCAGATGAAGCATTTTTGAGTATGCTTGTGTTTTTATGGGAGAAGAGTGTTTGAACCACACCCCAGAAGGTTTTCACTAGAGCCAACCACTGTACACAGATATGGATTTATAGGGCAGCAACCAGCTGGGCCTGCCAAGACTCATGTGTCAGAATCATAGAATTGTGGAATGGCTTAGGTTGGAAGAGACCTTAAAGACTACCGGTTCCACTGCCCTACTGTGAGCAGGGCTGCCACCCAGCGGATGAGACTGCCCAGGACCCCATCCAGCCTGGTCTTGAATGTCTTCAGGGATGGGGAGATGCCCCAAGCAGAAGATGCACACAACCCAATCCTCCTCCAGCAGTTACCACTACCTCCTGGCATCTCTGTGCCTCCTGCACTGACCACACAGCCCCTCTCCTTCTCAACCTCTGTCCACAACCTTGGCCTGGGTAGCCCAGCGTGTGGGCTATCTGATCAGCTCCACTTCAGCCGTGGGCTCAGCTGTCCTGGCCTGGCCCCGCCAGTGCTGCAGTTATTTATTTACTTTTTCCTCCTCTGTGTGGCCACATGCCCATCAATGAGCCCCTCCCTGTCATCTGACCACAGATAGCACTGACCCATGCATCAAAGGTGAGGTCTGTATTCGGTTGCAGATGACAGCTAGCAATCAGCTTTTTCCATGTGTGCTGTTACTTATACCACTTCATTCAGGCCAGCATTTGGCCAATTTTATCAATTCCATCTCTGCTAGCATGAGACACAGGCATTACAGGCTCAGCAAAGGTGTGTAAGGCCCTCCAAGCTCATTGGACTAAGAATCACATTCCAAACACTGCAGATTTAGGGCCATCAGATCTGACCTCCTGAGTGATGCAAGACATTGACATCCATGTGGGCATTCCTACATTCAGCACTGGTCTGTCTGTGCAAGATGGCAAACAGGGAACTGTATGGATCACATAGTTGACTGTGAGGAGGTACCAGCACTGCAGCAAACAGGGTGATTCATTGCTCCCATCCCACCCAATTCTGCCCTCTGAGACTGCAGTTAATTGAGTTTAATGCCCTTAGATCCAAGCAGCTGCTATAGGACCCAGCCCCCAGCCTTCAGAGTTCAAGGGGGAATTTGGGATGGCTCCTGTGTGATCCTGCTTTTGGCAGTCACTTCTGATAGAGTGGAGGATGGCAGCAGATGAGGAAGCAAGGGGCAGGCTGGACTGGTGCCCAGGGGCAAAGGAGTGCATTCCTTATGTTGTTATAAGCACAAATGGTAACTACAGGATAATTTGGGTTGGATTTCAAACATCACTAAAGCCCCTTTCTGCCACTTTGGAGACAAAGATGACCTAGCTAAGTGGACAGCAAAAGCCTGTAAGAAGATGGCCATGGCAAGAGTGTGAGCAAGGAAGAATATGCTGACCCTCTCAATGCCTTTCTAAAGGGCAGGGTCAAGATAAATATATCCAAGACCTGCTGGCTGCTGCTATCAGCCCACAGCAAGGCAGGCTTGCTGTGTGGTCTGGGAGAACAGGTTGAGCAGCAGTCACCGCTGAGCAAAAGGTGACAATTGCAGATAAGGAGAGGGGCTGGGGGTCCTGCTCAGCACAGTTCTTCTCTGGCAGGATGCAGTGACCTCGGATAGAGCTGACGTCGAGCAGTTTTGCTCCTAGCTCCCATTGGGATGGGAAAGCCTGGAGGCAGGCTGGGGCTGGAGGAAACTGCAGCTGCAGCCTGGAGTGCTCTGGCTAATCTCTTCTCAAAGCCGCTGAGATCTGGACAGCCCCAGGCTGCCTAAGAGCAAGGGGAAGAGGAAAGGTTACAGAAAGGCCTGTGTGTCCTCTTCCTTCTTTCTTGCCCGGAGCATGCAAGGCTGATTTGGGTCTGCTGGATTTTTACAACCAGGGTGTGTCTCCCCAGGACAAATCGTGGCTCTCAGCTCTATAGGACAATTAAGAAGAAAATCAGTCCTTCCTTGCCACTGCTTGCCACAGCAGAGGGGTCTGTGTGTCAGGACCCCCCACCCAACACTAGGCCAGGGGCTGAAGGTGATGGAGGCAGACATGGGTGACCCACCCCGATGTTTAAGGGATGCCATGCTTCAAAACCTGCTATGCCTGTTGGCTCTTTTGTTTCGTGACATTTAACACTGAGCGTTTACAATCCAGAGCAATTATCTTTTCCTTCTGCTTTTAAGGAGGACTTTGGCAAAGGAAAACACTTAACTTTTGTCTCTCATTTCTCCCCACCCCTGCCTCCTGCCTGGCTGCCGGTGGGAAGGAGGGCGGATGCCCCGGCGGTCTCTCGGCGGGGACATGCTGCCATCCAGCGGCTGCGGCCACGCGGCCCCGAGGATGGGGATGTCCCGGAGCACCGCGCCCCGCGCTGCCCCCCGGGGGCGGAGGATGCTTCGAGGAATGGTGTTGGGGTCCGATGCTCCCGGCTGATCCAGCCCCTCTGCCCCACTGCTCTTGTAGCCCTTCAGCAAAACTGTTCATGGAAGAGAGAGAGGAGAGCATGCCCTTCCCACTTTGAATGGACAAACATTTTAAAAGATTAGGAATTTATAAAGCTTTCTAAGTGATGACACCTGTAGTACCCAGCTTCATCTTTTCTGAATTGCTGATTCCTCCTTAAATTAGTGAGAGTTTAGCAGCAGTGGAGGTCACATCCAAGGCAAGTTCGTATATTTAAGTGAATTGCTCTCTATAACTACCTGAAGGGAGGTTGTAGTGAGCTGGGGGTCAGCCTCTTCTCTCGTGTAACTAGTGATAGGACTAGAGGGAATGGCTTCAAGCTGCGCCAGGGAAGGTTCAGGCTGGACATTAGAAAATACTACTTCTCTGAAAGAGTGGTCAGGCACTGGAATGGGCTGCCCAGGGAGGTGGTGGAGTCACCGACCCTGGAGGTGTTCAGAGAACATTTGGACGCTGTGTTGAGGGACGTGGTTTAGTGAGAACTATTGGTGATTGGTGGATGGTTGGACTGGATGATCTTGTAGGTCTTTTCCAACCCTGGTGATTCTGTGATTCTGTGAAATCCCTGGGAATTCACAGACTGGAACAGGTTGCCCAGAATGTTTATGGAGACTCCCTCCTTTGAAGATCTTCAAAGCCACCTGAATGTGATCCTGGGCACCCAGCTCTAGGTGTCCCTGTCTGAGCAGAAACAGGAACTTCTGAATGGACCAGATGGACCCAGAGGTCCCTGCCAACCTCAGCCATTCTGGTATTCTCTGAATATTCATAGAATCACAGAATTAAACATTTGAGTTGGAAGAGGCCCTAAAAGGCCATCTAATCTAACTCCCCTGCAATGAACAGGGACACCTACAGCTAGAGCACGCTGCTCAGAGCCCTATCCAGCCTGACCTTGAATATCTCCAGGGACATAACATCCACCATATCATCTGCAACCACTCTCTTCTTTATGTGTCTCATGCACAATGGAGGTCACTAAACAGGACTAGCCTGACAGTACTTGACACCACGCTATTATACATCCCACTAATTGAGATGATGTTATCAGCTCAGGTATTCCTGCCCCATCCTGCCCTCTGCCCCTCAGTCCAGCACTTCATCCTTCCCCATCTTCACTTTGCCCCTTAGGTGTCTCTATCTGTTTTATTTTCATACAGGTTTCTTTCCTGAACAGAGGTTGCCAGATAATTGTACTACAGGCAGTGCAAGCATGAACTAAGATACGAGTATCAAAGCAGAAATCAGACCATGTTCCAGGACACACTGTGTCAGGTTATCTAACACTGGCTTACACAGAAGCTCTCAGTGAGCTACAGAAGCTCTCAGTGAGCTACTGGTGTCCTACAGTGGATGTCCTAAGTACAACCTTCAAAATGGCAGACATAGAGCAGTTCAGCACCCGGAGCTACCTCCAGCTTTGTGACCCAACTTGCCATCCAAATGCGTGAGTCATAGGAAGAAATGCTCTACTGCTCGGAATATCTGAGATGTTGCCTCACCTGTGAAAAAAAAATGAATCATGTGTCACATCCAGCACAAGAGGTCAAGATAGTCCTTTGTGACACAATGGATGTCTACTTTGCCTGTAATTGTATGTACACATTAAAACACCCACTCTTGATGAGCCAAGACCTCAAACAAAGCACGAAATTTGAGTAACTGACGTCAGGGATGTTGTTTGACTAATGAATGAAGGAAAGATCTTATTTTCCCCACCTTTGAGCTCTGAATGCTTTGTTTACTATCAGGATTAAACATGAGAGAGTGATAAACCATTGCTACAAACTCCAGTTGATGATCCACCAGAGATGCCGGTTGTTCCCATCCCACAAAGCTGGGCATGTATGTGTAGATTATGGACGAACATGGGGCATTCCTCACCTAGACAAACTTAAAAACCGAAACCCAAACAAACCAATCAACCAAGTAATAAACTCAGTGCAACATGAAGGGAAGGAAGAGACTTGAGGTGGAAGAGGGGAGGAGAGGACAAGGGCATTTGGGGCCACCATTTGCACTGTGGAGCCTGCTGGTATTTCATGGAGTGGAATTTACCAGAGGCGAGGTATAGTCATTCCAAATTCCAGATGGATATCATATAGTAGTATGCAAGAGGAATGCTCCACAGTGAAGGAAATTGTACCTTAATTTTCAAACCCTCCAGCAGGAAAGAACCTTGACTGCCTCTTCTGAAGGACTCAGTTGTGATGAGTGGGTAAGATGAGGGCCATAGGAATATTGTGTGCATGGTGGCTAAATTACACTCACTATCCTACAGCAGTCCTATCCTATCTATCTGTCCTGTCCTTCTCACTCCGGGCAGAGCAGGGCTTTCTGGAGAAAGCGGGGAATACTTTGAAGCAAGCAGAGATCTAGTTTATCTTCATTTATCTTCACTGTCATTGTTGATGGGAATGAAAAAAACAAGGGCTTAAATGTCCAAGGATCAAATGAGATCAGATAGATGGCGAGGAGACATGATCAACCACACAGTAATAAATGGAAAACTCATCCCACTGAATTCAAAAGGAAGAGTGAGGGCTGTGGGATTTCAGCAGGTGGGTAATTTTCCTATATTTTCCTATATGGGTGGGTAATTTTCCTATAATTTCTGCTCATTCTCAAAGGCATTTATCTAAAAATCTGTTAGAGCCTCTTCTATTAGTTTTCTCTCTGAGGAATAATATTGTCATGTTGAGGAGCAAGAGAACAGGACACCCTACACCACCTCAAATGAGCAAAGGGAGAGGGCTGTTTCTCCGCCATTTTTTTCTCCTCCAACCAGTTTAACTGGGCTGCTGAGGGGCCAGGCAGTCAGAAGAGAATTCCCTGGGCTTATGTAAAAAAACCCAGCTCCTTCTGCTATATCCCTCCCTCTGCCTCTCCCCCTCTTCTGTGCATCTGAAGCTATTCACAAGCCCTTTCCACCCCACTTAATCTCCCCTCCTCCCCTTCTCATGGTAAAATCAACCCTCCACACTAGGCTTCAGCTGTTTTTTGGAGCTTGTCTGTTCACATCACTGAGCAAGGGATGAAGTAATGAAAATTACAAGCTGTGGAAATTTGATCTCTCTATTCTGTAATTACTGTTCTCTGAAATCTGAGAATATATATTTACTTTAATATTCTTGCAGAGGAGGGGAAGTTTCCCCAAGGCATAAAGCAAAGAGAGAGCTAGGGAGAAGGAACAGCATGAACCATTTGTATTTGATTAAATGTTATATACAGTAGTGAGTGGATCTTGTCTATAAGGCTGGCACAGAATCACAGCATTCAACTCATCTTGGTATTTAGAAGCAGTGTTTCCTCTTTGCTATGGACATTTGT
Organism: Pavo muticus; assembly: GCA_016647715.1. NCBI lineage: Eukaryota > Metazoa > Chordata > Aves > Galliformes > Phasianidae > Pavo > Pavo muticus. Next base: position 999,359 of record JACDJE010000066.1, on the reverse strand, counting down.
ATATGGTAATTTGAAGGTGAGGAGTCCTCATCTTCTCCAGCTTCCTCTACACATAATTGACAGTATTTGCCATCTCATGATAAGATACAGACATTTTGCTTAAAAGGATTGATCCTGAAGTCTTGTGAACACAGTAAGAATCATAACCGTCTTTCAAAAAATAGAGGAAAAAACCTCACTTTGTCAGTCTTGAAGTTATCATAAAAGCTGGAAAATATGAACAAAATAAACATTCATGGATCCAAATTTGAAATAAATTTTATAAAATCACTAGAATGTGTTTTAAATTTGCCTAGAGCTTTTAAAAAATGTGACTATTTTGAGAAAGCAAGTTGGTGTGGACCATGCCAGTACTCCTATTGCTGTTACGGTATTTTCTAAGAATCTCCAAACATGACTGACTTGGTACATCCTTTAAAAAAACAAAGTCAGCCTCTGCCCTGAAGAGCTTAGACTCTATCATTTATAGGTTAGCTTCATTATTCAGATGGAACCATGGATTAAACCAAATAGTCAATTTCATCCATGACCAGGAATAAGGGACTAAAGGGACTAATCCCTGGCCTTCAGAAGTCTCAATCTTCCATGTTTTATTTTGCTGCCCCTTCAAAACTTGTAAAGGGAAAGGCCCAGTTGCATTTTCAGAAATACACAGTTTTCTTTTCTCAGAACATTCTTCCATGTCTCCATGCTGTCTATTTTCTGCCTGGCTCTACTGTCTCTTGGATTCCTTCACTGGAGAAAAAATTAGCTCACAAAATTGCATCCAAAAAAATTGCTAAAAACTGTTGTCTGTAAATTATTTCATACCCATCTGAATGCCAAGATTTTTTTTCCTGATCTGATCTAGTCCAAAAGTCATTGCATTCATCCACTATATATAATAAATATAATTATTGCTGAAATATCAGTTGAGTAACAACAAAAGTTTGGCAGCTGAGTAAGCTTCAGAAAGTCAGCCAAATGAGACTCTCTTTCTCTACTTTTTTTTCCTCCAGGATAAGCATGCTACAAAGTCATATCTTGCAGAATTTCAGAACCATATTTTTAAGCCCTATTGTTCCTGATAAATTGATATCATAGAGGAATGAAAATCATAATAGGGAACACTTAAGAGCACAAAGATGTCTACTGAGTACAAGTTTCTGTTCATCAGTTGATAATGGATGATACATTTCAGGGACAAGTGCATCATTCAACTATTCTATACTTCTATTAAGTACTTTCTGCTCAGCATACTATGAGGGGTAGGGGCCTGAACAGGTTCTGTCTGTTCTGTGTCACTCATTTTCATAAGTGCTGAGAAGATTTTCTTCATATAATGTTATCCTCATTTTACCCCACAGATTATTAATTATATCAATGAAGAATTTGCAACCCTACCTTGCTTTCTCTCTCTGTTCTCATGACATTGCTTCTGCTAGCCAGGTAGTTCATACATGGAGTTGACTTGACTTCATGTTTCGTTTGTTGCCTAAAACAAATGTACCTGTCAGCAGCAGGCCATCCCTAGAGGATACAGCTTTCGCTAAAGAATTTGCTTTTATAACCTTCTGTTGCTACTGAGAAGAAAAAAATTCCAAGTTTTCTAATAGAAGTTTTACAGACCAAAAGTTAAGGCAATCTAAGCAATCTGGGAAGCATTCTACTTAGTACAGGTTAGGCCCTTCAAACTGCTGCTGGAAATTTGGACAATTTAACTACTAAACACAAAATCTAAAAAGTAAACTTTTTAAGATTTTAATTGACTAGACAACAAAGCAGTAAAAGATTTAGGATTTTCAATATTCTGGTTTGCATATGTTTGAACATGATTTGGAATTTGTCTTGAGATTTTTTCATACTTTGTGCTTAAATACAATTCTTATGCCTCACGCTACCCTACTCCATCCTAGAACAGGAGGCATACTCTTTTAACTTCAGTACACTTCTGTCGGTCTGTGGAAGCATCTTTCTAGCTTGAGTTACTAAATACTGTCGTTTGCTTTTGCATGAAGGCTAGAAACTACATGTATAAACTCTCTGTCTTCCATGCAGACAAAACAGACAGATCCAGAGACAGGTTCTTGTCATCAGCTGAGAAATACTGCAGGAAGTCTAGATGACTAACAAATGAGATGTTTAACTTGCAGATGCCTTAAATCAGATAAAGTGAGTCAAGTCATAAGATTTTCTTGGATATCTCTAGTTTATACCTAAATTCAAGCTATGTTATACCCACCTCCACACATCTGATTTTTAATAGTCAAATAACTCCTCTTTTTAGGAGTAATACAAGACATAGTATTTATATGCATCTAGTATGATTCTCAACTGCGGACTGATGAAAATATAACCATTTTTTCCCTAGAGCTTTCATCTGCTTCTGAAGTTCTGCAGGTGTACACAATAACAGCCAGCCAGTGAAATTCAGATTACCCCAAAATCTCCAGTAATTTTGTCTTCACTGGCTAATCCACAGTTGGAATATCTAAAATAATACACTGAAGAACAAGTTGGTTATAAAAGTCTTACTACATCCTTCTGCCACAACCACATCTAAGATAAACTCAGGATATACAAGAATAACAGCCCTAGGTTACTTTTCCACTCCTGTGCTCCAGTCTTGTTTCTGACAGAAGTTAGATGACAATGCAACTCCAAGCTAGTGCCAATAGAAGTTCCCTCCTTGCTTTAGGGAACTGGATATGCTTCATTTGCAGCTGCTCTACTCCATCAGAACAATGCAGAACAATCATGGTCTGTATCTGATGGATGGATTTCTCTGCAAGGAAAGTCACAGATTGCACATAGACTCAGTACTTTTTCTGACCTTATTTACACTAGTCCAACACCTGATAGAGCTTCTACCTTCAGTTAAGCTTTGACTGATTTTAATCAATACTTGCAATATCATAAAGAAACTCACAATCATTGAAATCAGGTATAAAAAACACCAAATAAGTTACTTTTCTTAATAACTGTGACTGCTCTTTGCTGTACATTCCAGTACACAGGCAGAGAGCCTCTCCTCCAAAAATATCTAGTGCATGTTAAAAGCTCAAAAGTTGTTACAATCAATTGGATCAATGTCATACCAAATAAAACTACACTAAGTAGGTCCGTGATACAATAATCTATGACAACTTGGAAAGGAGTTGTTTGATTTTACTGGGACTTCAATTGGTGAACAAAAATTTCCTTAAGTTACCTACTGTTATAGCTTCTTACAGCTACTTTAGAGACATTGCAAATGTCTTCTGGTTCAGTGATCTAAAAAAACATCACTAAACCATGACTTTAGAAGAATGTTCTTTAGTAATAGAGCCAAAACAGAAAAAAAAAAAAAAAAAAACCACCAATGTATGCAGTGGACTGTCTTCAGCTGCACTTGTTACTTTTATTGAAGTAACACATGTTTTGGTTGAATACTTCGATGCTCCTTTTTCGTAGTGAATATTCTTCAACTTTTGGTCATCCATTTTCATGAGGTCTAATATTTTAAATCTAGTTGTATAATCAAAGCTAATTGAGAAGGCTCCTACTATTTTAAAGAAAAAGTGAGGAATATCTAAAGAAGGGTGATTCCTTTCACCTGCCTTATCCATGACGGGCAGGATTGCTTTCTGGAAGTGAATTTCCATAGGAGAAGAGAAGTATTGCCTGCCTTTATATCTTCATTTGCTTTTATCTATTTATAATTCTTCAATCTATTAACTCATAACATCAGCTGTAGCTTTGGGCTGTGAGTCATTGCCCTATTATTGCCTTCAAGTGTGTATGAGGGTGATCATCTAAACCATCCAGCTGCCTTCTAGCTTAGTACGCTGTTTCTCCGATGCAGTCAGTGTAGTCCATACAATACTTTTAACATATCTCAGAAACCCAAATTCCATAACTTTTCCTGAGTCACATAATATATTCATTATATTACTGTAGACCCATTTTCTTAGCTAGCAGCTCTGTGTTTATAACAATGGAGCTGGTCTTCATCATCAGAGTACATTTTGCAAGCTAGCTTACACACCATGTTGATGAGGACTTTGGTACAGACTGAATCACAATGCCTTGAATAATAACCCACATCTGCTTGAAATGTAGACAACTCCATTTACGTGCTGAAGTCAAAGGATTCAAAGTAGTGGACCTGTGTTTTGTCACAGACCTAGATGAACAAGAGAAAGGCTGGACAGGGACATCTGGATTTGTCTTTCTTCCCTTCTCTTTCCCTAGCAAATACCAGGACTTGTTTGTAGCTGGTGGTGCTTTCTCACAGTTGCAAGACACATGGGATTGTTGAAGCAATAACATGGGGCAGTTCAGGAAAGTACCTGTATTTAGTAATCAGTGGGCATCAGAGTAATGAGGAGAAGCTGAGATAGTTATATGCAAGAGGAAAAGTCACCCATTGCTTGTGCTGACATGACACAGGCATTGAGGAATAATACTGCCTATAGAAATAGGTGGACTTTAAAAAAATAAATATGTAAACTTTGGTCCATATGTTACACCATAATCATTTCCACAGCAATTATTTTTCATTCTGAGTTGTGCAGGATATAAAAGGTATGGAAGACCTAATTAAAAGGATATTTGCATGATAAATGGTTAGAAATACCACAAATGTTTCCTACAGATCAGCTAGTTCATGTCTGTGTGACTATGATGACAAATACTCACTTTCTTTACATACTACAAGGAGGGCAACAGTATCCTCAGATGGAAATCCAGCCACGGATTGTTTTCCTTAAGTTTCCCCACACCTTGTTTCCCTAAGTTTTTGGCTTTACTAAGAAAAAGCAAATGTTTTTTGATAAAAGATCCTGCAGCACAGCTAGGATCCAAACATCCAGCACCTCATAGCATTCTGGTACATGCTAGGTAATATGTCCCATCTCAGTGGGAAATGTGATAAAAGCTGCTGGGAAAGATATTTTAGCAAAGTAGTTAGCTGCAGAACAACAAGTGAGTCTCTAGATATAAAGAACATGATGCAAGATTCATGACTGAGCTCCTCTCATCTGTGACAACAGAAATAAATCCAGAGGTAATGACAGTCAATTGCTACAAACCTCACTGATCTTGAATCACCTTAGATTTACCTTCGTACAGATCCAGAGCACCCTGCAGGCTTCACAAAACTAGGAGGATCTTGGCATAAGCCGACTGATGACTTCACTGTTAACCTGTTGGAGGACACTATTATTAAATGAAGGGGTATATGTCACGACTATTTCAGAAGAAAGGTTGAAGCAGAAAGGGCAATAACCTGATGATAGAGGGGCATGCTGGATCATGGTGAACCAAGCAAAGTTGTGTAAGCACTCTTTTAATATGCTTCAAATTCAGGCTAAAAGTAGAAATGCAGCAACCACAGAAAAAGAGCATCTGGACAACTTGTACCCATACAGCTATACATACATTTAATTCAGAGAGGCTGTTATTCTTGTTTTATTGTTGCTACTGTACTACAGTAGTGCCTACATATTTCCTCTGAGATTTGTGCATAACTGTGCTAGATGCTATATAAATAGATTAAAGTAGTCTCTGCTGAAGTCAACAGAAAGATGCTTCAAGAGAGTTTAGATCAGGCCACAGATGTCCTGAAATCTGCTAACCAGTAGCTATTCATAACTTCTTTCTTTGTCTCTAAATGCAAATTCATATGGGGGAAACTAACAAACAAAAATACCAGTATGAAGTTTAGCATGATGCAAAAGATCTGACAGAAAAGGTGGTGGAAAAAGGAGGACAAAGGCAGGTGTATCCTGCAAAAAGTGATATTAGGCCAGATGTTGATCTTTAGTTTAAAGTATTAAACAGCCTGTGGAGCATCCATTTAGCCAGCAAGGTCACTCCATCTCTGAACATGTGTCAGCTCAGACTTGGGAGTATTGCTTTGTTAAATCTCCACGTTCTCTTGTACTAATAGTGTAAATATTCTCCTCCCTCAAAACAGCCCCCAATGTTTGTCTTTATCATCTTCATATAAATGTCAAACACTGTTTGCTTACATTTGCATAGAGCCTCAGTTCTTGTCACTATGATTAAAGACCTGGTATCACAGCTGCAAAGTACAACCTGAGGGGGAAGAAAGAAGAGTCATTTTTTTCCTCTCAGGCAGAAAATGTGGAATTGTTGGCACGCTGTATAGGTGCACTCATTCTAGTGAAAGAAGGGAAACAGCATTCATCAGAATGAATAGCAGAAACAAAGCAAGTTAAATGATAAACTATACTTGATACCCAAGTCTAGAAATCTGAACATCCTTTTCTTTTCTCTGCCACAAACTGATTTTGTAATTAGGCAAGTCACTTCATCCTCCTGCCCAGTGTTTCCCTTTCCACAATTTATTTTAATCTGCTTAGATCCTGATGTCTTCCAAGAAAGGTTTGCTTCCTGTTCTATTTTTATACTGTACCTAGCACAAAGTGACAGCAGTCATTGTTTAAGCTTCTATTTGCTGCAATAATAAATGATCTAGACAGTTATTTATAGAGGGAAGTTACGATGCTTATGGGAATAGATCACTAATTAGGAAGGATATGAATACATTGAGTAAAGAATAGAATAGATGTTTCAGGATCCCTTCCAATTTATCCCTAAGGTCACTGAGTAAAAAAGGGAAGCTTAGCCTCAAGCCTATTACATTCTCTTTGCTTCTGGAAACACTCAGAAGGACAGTTCTTGGATGGCCCCAAAACAGTTGATCTAGGCCTGCCACAGAATCATAAAATCATCAAGGCTGGGAAAGACCTCTAAGATCATCCAGTCCAACCATCAACCCATCCCCACCATGCCCACTAAACCATGTCCTTTAGTGCCACATCTCCACATTTCTTGAACACCTCTAGGGACGGTGACTCCACCACCTGCCTGGGCAGCCTGTTCCAATACTTGCCATCACTCAGTGTTTTGACAGTCTCCATCTTATTGCTAATAACTTGCATTTATATAGTTTCATATCAGTAAACATCAAGTTCTTCTTGTTCTCTACATAATACTTGAATACCCTGATGCTTGTTTGTGAGACTCTGGACAATTCCATACCCACAGCCACAGTAAGGCAGCAAGGCCATGCTGGAAATGGAGTACCAAGTGAGGGGTTACAATATCTTGATGAGTTAGGGTAGTATAGTTCAGTTGACGTTGGACTTGATGATCTTTAAGCTCTTTTCCAACCTGAGCAATTCTATGATTCTACGATTTTATGATTAATGACAAGCTATGCTATAGCCCGTTGGGAACAAGGCCACACGTTGCCAATTCTATCCCTAAATAAATTCTTCCTTAACCCACAACATGGAGGTTCAAAATCTTAACAACAACACTTCTCTTCTCTAGCAGAGTTGCCAGTCAGTTCATATCAAATTATTTTTAGGCCCATGATTTCAAACTTGAATGTTAAAAACTCCAGTTAATGAAAATGTTGACCGGGTGCATAATTTCAAGCAAACAGGGTTAAAAAATATATTTGTCTATTTATTTATTTTATTAGAATCAGTGATGTCAGATGATGCTGACCTTCACCCCGTAGCTTATATATAAGCTATATTTAGGAAAAGTTGTGTACATATAACTTCTATATAACTTAGGAAAATTATAGAATTATAGAGTCACAGAGTGGCTTAGGATAGAGAGTATCTTAAAGATCACCTAGTTTTAACTCCCTGCCATGGGCTGGTTGCCACCCATGAGATAAGGGTGCCCAGGGCCCCATCCAACATAGCCTTCTATTATTCCAGAGATGGGGCATTCACATATTCTCTAGGCAGCCTGTGCCAGTGCCTCACCTACCCTGAGTAAGGAATTTCTTCCTAACATCTAACCTAAATCTCCTCTCTTTAAATTTAAAGCCATTTCCTCTTGTCCTATTGAAATATTCTTCAATAAGCTACTAATCACTGTCTTTCCATGCTACTGAAAGTCTGCATAATGTTGATTAACAACGGCAGAAAAAAGAAACAGCAGAAAAAAGAAGAATTTCCATTTTATTCCATATTCCCACTGCATATATATTATTTTGACATCATTGTTTCTTCAAGGGCCTCTTTCCTTTCTGCTTCTTTGAAGCCTATAGGAAGATCCTGGATAACATCATTTTAGAGTGTCTCTCAGTTCCTCTGTGTGGTTTATGTGCCATGCTTCTGACAATTTATACCTTTGCCTCTCCCTGCCTTTGCCTTTTGCCATGTCTTGCTACTGCTGGGTGTAGACTTTAAAATATTTTCTGTTATACTTTCTGCTCTCTCCCATACTGTTGCTTTCCACTGGCTTGGCTTTCATCTACCAAGACAGAGAAGGAAGGCAACATGCCAGCAAGCCAAGGCTGCTTTCTGTATATTAGCTATCTCTGGGCATGTACTTGCAGCATCCTCAAAATGCCTCTGTCTTGTTTTATCTGTGGGACTTTAAAGGAGTGGGATTCAGCCATGATGCTCTTTGAAAGGCAGTGAGATGATACAAAACAGTTAGCTTCTTTGCTTTTACCTTCCTTGGGAAGCTCAAGTGACTACAGGAGGATCTCTGTGCAAATGTTCTGACCTTCACACTGAAAAGTGTTTGTGTTAGCATCACCTATCTTTCCCTTTAAGTTCCCTGATTTGTATAATTTTATTCAGGTTTCTTTATTAGCTCTTTATATCCTACACATCTACCTCATAGCCACCCAGCTCTAACTGCCCTCTGGTCCTTGCTTAAGATTTGTGCATTGGTAAAGGTTCCTGAACTGTTCTCTTGCACTCAAGAGGCATCTGTTAGCAAATGCTGTGCAAGGTGTGTGTTTCTGGGAAACTGCTTTACAGAAAATAAAAGTTCTCCGTATCAAGATCTCTGTTCTTGCCAGAGTGCTGAACACAAATCTTACTGTGGCTGCGATGGGACTGTGGCTTCTGCCCACCAATCATCCCATGATAACCAATGAACCTCCACAATAACATGGGATCTGACTCTATCCACCTAAAATTTAGCCCTTTAAACATGAAAACTTGATGTATAATTAAATATTTCAGGATCTCTGTATTTTTGAGGCCAAGTAGCATATAAGAGGCCATGTGCTGATTTTCACAAGCTCCAGAAATCCGTAGTTGCATCTAGCCCATTCCTAGAATGAGTGTGGAGAGTCAAGTCACAGTGCCTGGGTACATGCCTTTACTTTTTTTTGTGGACTTGTGTTGTTGCAGCCTTGAGGTCCAGAAGGGCTGTGCTGGAGTTGTGCAGCCTGGCCTCTGCTTGAAGACTAACCTTCATCAGGGAGGAGGTGCTACTCACTCTAGATTTCATGGCACAGTTGTTCTCAGGACAAGAGATTTCTGTAGCCTTCAGGCAAGAGGTTATTTTGGAGCTGATATATTATTCATGCTTCCTGTTGAAGCTGGCATACTGCATGGAAGAGAATTCAAAACTGTTGGGTGAGGTAAAAGAAGCAGAAATAAGCCTGGCTCTATAGCTCTGTGAGATCATTCACTTGGCAGAGGAGTCCTGAGTTCCAGTCTTCTCCATTAGGGATTACTCATGCTTTTTTTTTGTCAGTGGAGTATTCAGTGTAAAATGCATAGTCAAATCCATGGAGCAAGCTCTGTAGTCCAGAAGTCATCACCTAGGCACACACACTAGTCACTGTGCCAAGCTTTGCAATGCCTAAGCCCCCTCTAGGGTCTAGTCCACACTTTATATTATATAAAGAGCTCTTTCATTAGTAGATAAACAGAGCCAGCCAGTCACAAAAGAAGATACTTCAACAGAAGGAGCCACCATAGGACACATGATAGAAGAGTATGTGGACCCAGGAGCATCTTCCCATACCCACTTTCACAGCACCCAGCCTTTATGTGTCTCTTGCTGCTACAAGTAAAGGCACAGTCCCCCTCCTCTGAAGGATCTGTCTCTGACAAGTCAACAGGAGATGGCCTCAGCACAACCAACCCAACTGCTGGAACTGTCAAAACTCTATTCCAAAAATGGTGTTGTATCCTATTAGAAAATAATTTTTGGCTTCTTCTCAAGGTTCGTGAATACTAATTATTTGCTAATTGTCTATCTCTTCGATGGAATGCTGGACTCTGCCAAGAGGCAGTGCTCTAGGCACTGCTTTCTACTTAACATGAAAATACATACTCCTGATGTATTCCCTGTGGAAGTATATTGGCTTTAATGAGATTGTGTTGCTTGTGAATCAGGAAGGATTTTCGCTTTGAAATCTTGATGGTATCGATTCATAAGCTAATAACTATAAAGGAGCATCATACCATTCTAGGCAATGACAATTACTCAGCCTAGAAAATAAACTTTGTCTTTGGAAATATATTCCTGCTAAAGAATGACAGATTGGCATACCATGCTCTTTTGAACAGCACCTCTGGGCACACAAATCAGTCTACCCACAGCAGCAGAGCTGTAGGAAAGCAGGGCTTAGCATGGGCTCTAGCATCCAGCTCAGGAATGAGGAGAGATGGCTTGACATGAGTTAGTAGTGGGATTCACCAGCTCAGGATTACCTACACTGCACTCACACATTCTGTACTAATTGGCAAAATACTGAATTACCTTTCCTCACGGTGCCATACCAGTGCCTTAGCACCTCCACTCCCCGGTTACTTTTGTTTACCATATAGTGTTCCTTCTCTAAAATGCAGTTCCTTCCCCAGATTTTCCTTTGAAACCAGAGGCAGGAATTACGAGCACCACTACATACGGCTTCACTTTTCTACTCCCTTCCTGAACTGCTGAATGCTGATAACTTCTCTTTTCACATCTTAATTTAGGTGAGAAGCCCTTTGCTGGAGACGGTGACCTTTACTTCCCTGAAAAAGCTATTCAAAATTATGCTGCTGTCTAAATAATATCTGTGGTTATATTGAAGGGAATTAGGCACCTCGTAAAGAATTCCACTAAATTCCATTACTGCTGAAACAAAGAAGAAAGTGAAACTTATTTACGGGAGAGGTTTTCAGTTTGAGACACTGTCCCATTTATTCTCCTTCCTTCTCCTGCCCACATTATGAGGAGAGATAGGGCACTCTGAAAAAAACAAAAAAAAAAAAGAAAAAGAAAAAAAAAAGAGCATAAAAAAAAGAAAGTTATCTTTCTGAAAATATGTTAGCATTATCTTTATTCCAAATATTCAAGAATATGCATTTGAAAATTGGAGCATTTTGGCAAATTAAATTGTGCATAAATAGATTTATCGAGTTTCAGTAAATTTCATGCATTTTACCTGATATATAACATTAACTCAATACAATTTGGCTATGAGGGCAAAAAATGTGTGTAACAATACTCTGTGGAAGTCTGAAATTATATTAACGAAGACAAATGAAACTCAAGAACAACAAACATGCTTCTAACTTAATGAAATGCTGCTCGTGCACATCTTTCACTGGATATAAAAGAAAAAGTCATTAAAGACACTGGAATATATGATTTTATTGTTACTTTGAAACTTGATTCATTAAAAGCAAGCACATTACGAAAATGAGTGGTCTTTCAAGTTATCAAGAAGACATGTGAAAGATAAAGACCCATCTGCAGTTATAGGATTTAATTTACTTCTCACTTACTACCACTTTCCAGTAGTTCAGTTTCAGCATTTCCTTCACAAAACCAAGCATGGATGTTGCCCAGATCCATTTCAAATGCTTCAGGGAGAGAATTTTCAGGACTGTCAGATCATCCTGGACATTTTGATGAAGGATACTAGTAGTTAGCAATAACAGTTTTATTGTTTATTAATATTACTATAAGTTAAGCATATCTGCTATTCAGGACAAAATTACTAATTGCCAACCAATTTGCTTAATGACTAATGACTAATGACTGCGACCTCAAGAAGACTAAAGAGAGAAATGCATGGTTGCAACAGCTGCTTTCTACATGATTTTTAATTGAGTTATGCCTCCTCTTTGTAGATGAACTCTGATTTCTCAAGATCAAAATCTGTTCCATGTCATAATGTAATTAATATCTATTTAAGGTTATGAATTATCTGCGTAAAAAAATTCCTGTGCAGTCACTTACAGCCATTCATGCAATTATGGTGGCTTGGAGGAAACAGATGATTTGACATGGAGTAGATCTGCAGCCAGGGCCCCATCGCAAGCAGGACCTGAGTTCTTTGGAAGAGTCATGAGCTGGGAGTGCTTGCCCTGTGAAGAGAGGTATGTTCAGCTTGGGGAAAATGTGTTGGGAGGAACTAATTGCAAATTTCCAGTGCTTATGGGAAGGTCATTGCTAAAACAGAGCTAGACTTTTCACACTGGTTCATGGTGGAAACACAAAACAAAACAGGGAGAAGTTAAAACAATAGTTCAGACCAGTCCTAAATAAAACTCCTTCACAATAAGGACAGCCAAACAGGGGAGCAGACTGCCCAACAAATTTGTGATGACACCTCCTGCAGGCTCTCAAAAACAGCTTGGATAAAGCTCTGAACAACTGCATCTAACAAAGTATCTGATCAAGCTTTAAGAGGTACAGTAGACTAGATGGCCTCCAGAGGGCTCATCCAACCTGATTTTTACTGTGATCCTGTGGCCCTCTGCATTGTGGCTCCTGGTTAACTCCTGTCAGAGGAGATTCGGTGTGTAGCCCATTACACTGATTGGTCCTTCCTTCTTATTCCTCTCAAGTTATTCTCCCTGCTCTGCTTCTGCCTTCATGTACAGAAGCGTATGTGGCTTTGTGCTTTACAACTGAATTTTCTATCCATTTCCGCACAGTAAAGGCCTCTATAACTTCCTTTAAGCAGGAGCTGCATCTCCTCTGTGGTTTAACAGTGACCTTAAACAAAACTGCTTACTTGTTGTAGTAATTCCAGCTCTGAATCAACTTAAGGAGTGCCACCAACACTTGAGCCTAAAGAACAGCATTATGTTATCTCTTGCAAAATGACCAGTTTGATTCTAATATATACAGACTGATTACAACAACTGGTACCAGACTTAGTTTTCTGTAGTTTGCAAAGAACAAAGAAAAAGTGGACAGAGGGAAAAAAAAATGCATCTGAAGATATAGGCAAGCATTATGTTACCTTCTAGTGGAGTCCCTGTACTTACTTTCTTAAATTGCAGTTAAAACCTTTCACTCGAACAGTTTCCTTATAAATGCACATACTCCAAAGGTCAAGCCAGAGCCATTGTGAAATAGGCTTTAAGAGAAGCATAAAACTCCTATCTGACACAGAGTCAGTGGCAATTGCAAAAGCAAAGACTGGGAGGGTTAAAGGCTAATTACCAGAAGAAATCTGGCCTGCTGGCCTAAGGTATTTTGGGTAGGAGCACAGTCAAATGGCAGTTGTGGGATTAATTGGTTGAAAGACATTGTCACCTTGACATTCATGAAAGTACTTGGGAAGAGCACTGTTTCCTGATATACTGCAGACAGTTCATTTGAACCATGGAGGCAAGATATTTCTTTTCCAAAGATTTTGCCTTTGCTTTTTAATTGATGTCAAATATAAAAATTAAAATCTCCAATGTGAGAAGACATTGCACATATTTTTTACAGTTTGTAACACTCTCTTTCTGGTTGGTTCTCATCATAATAATGAATAGTAAATTTACATCCCAAGGACAAAATGTTCAAGCCCTTGACTTCATAAAATGAAGAGAGCAAAACTTGCAAGCTACAAGCCCCTTTGTGTTATTGGGAACACAATAAGCAGTTATTTGTGCTTCTCATAAATAACTTCAGCGTCTACTGGTCAGCAGTGTGACCTCAAGCCAGGCAATCTGGATCTCTACTTCACTTTGCCCAGAAAGTGTTGTCCATGCAATAGTATCTTACGGTCAAGGATGAGAGCGCTCTCTCTGCAGGGAAATCAGGTACAGTCCTAAGCATAATAAATGCTGTTTGCTGGAAAATTTCACTGCAGTCATGTCACATCAATGCACAAAATTGCTCTCTTGTTCTGCTCCATCATTTAGCCAGTATAATTCTTCTGTCCCATGACATAAGATCTGTTATAAAAGCTTACACTTTACCTCATTTTTTCTTTTTCAGTAAAGAGTTCCCCAGCAATCTGCATTCAGCCTTAAGAGTACTTTGGAAGCTTTGTATAGAAGATGCTAGGGCAATTTTTTGAACTGGAAATGTAAACTAGCAGAGCCGAACTTTCCTTATTAATGCTTCAAAAGACATCAAATCCCCTAACAAAGGACAGTCAGTACAGAGCAGGGCTCTCTCATTGATCGACTTGTTATTTTTCTACCTCAGCATCACACAGGAGTGGGGAATACAGGTGCTTTTGGGAGAAATCCCCCAGCTCACAAATCTGCCTCCTGTCCAGAAAGTAAGTCTCATTCCTGCATAATAAATGTGATAGCCTGGTAAATATTGAGCTGAGAGAGCACAGATCCACTCTGGTTCAGCACACTTTGTGCAGCTACCAAAGACTGCACCAGGTTTCTACGTGAGATTATAACCCCATAATTCCAACAGAATCACACCAAACCCTCTCAAGGGGACAAAACATTTGCACAACTACAAGTTCAGTTAGGCCAAAAATAATGGAGGGACTGGGTGACGTGACCTCTCCAAAGCTGGCCAGCAGTTCCCTGGCTCTGAAGCAAATGAGATGATGCTGCAGACTGCCTTCCTAGCTACTTAAAGATAAAAAGTACTTTAAAATAGAGAATCATCCTCCCAATTCTTAATTGAGTTATGATTCTAGAGAAAGGAACGAATCGTATTTATGAGAGGAAGAACATCTTTTAAACCTATGGTATGAAATGTTCACTCTTTTGAAGCCAATCAGTGTTTCACTGCCAAAGGAAGTCGGTGCAGACTTTCAGGCACAGAATATCAATGGCAAGTTACGTGGTTGTACAAGTGAGAGCCAAAGATCCTTTACTTTCTCTTGAGTTCAAAAAAGAGTATGCATATAGTATTGTATTTTAGTAAAAGTGAGCATCTTGTACAAGGTGAATTTCACTTTCACTGAAGAAGGGAAGAAGTAGGATTATAACTGAGTAAGAATCTTTCAAAATTTTCAGGAAGTGAAACTTGTCCAGTATATGCTGCTCTAAGGGTGTTACTACTATTTCCTACATTGAGGAAACCATCAAGTTTAAAATAGGAGCAAATTCCCGGATTGTCAATTTAAATTTTAAGTTTGAGGTTTCTATTCAATTTCACTATCTCAAGCCAGAGATCTAAGCATCAGAAAGAAAATCAAATGAAATCAGAGTAGGTTTAGCAGAACACTATATTATGGACTAAGGAGTCAAACATATGCAAACCTTCCACCCTTACTAAGAAACAGCCTCACACCATCCACCTGGGGCATTGTCTTCATGACCTATCCTGTGCCCTGCCAGGGTGGGAGAAGCTATGCCAGTGGTGCAAGAAGGACCAAATATTGGACCACAGGCTGGATGTATTCCTTTTGTCTTGAACACGGTACTAAGCAGACATGCTGCCAGCTAGCAGTGTTGGAAGTCTTGCTTAGAGAAAGAGAGGGTACTCTCTGTATCATACATGTTCAAGAACAGTGGTGTTACACTTTAACTATCAAAATGAAATTTGCTTACGCTATTGAGAAAAAGAGACTGCCTACAGTGGTCTCCAATTTTAGATTTGATTTTCAGTCCACATTCCTGACTTCAGTCTTCATCAGTCAGTTCTGCCCCAGACTCTTGCATTATGAAGACTAATTTACATATCCAAATAAATGGCTCTCAAAGGAGAAATTCAGGCTGACATAATGTAACTCATCCTCATCCTTTTAGAGCTATTTTTGCATAAAAAAAAGATTAGCAAACAAAACCAAGGAGATAAAGAAAGAAATGTCATGCAACCTCTGGGATTTTTGAGAGACTATTCAACTATCCTGTACAATCATGAAGATGGGGTTGTGGGGAGGGAGATTTCCCAGTTGACACGTTTCTCCACTTGTGAACATGTTGAAAGATCACTCATATGTTTTCAATGAAGTCACTGACAGTCAAGAATGCTGGAGGCAACAGCTGTTGGGGATTGATTTACCCCAAGGCTATTTAATCTCTCAGCCTCTCATAAGGATGCTTGCTAGGGGGAAGGTAAAGAAGCACAACTAAAAATTGTATTGCTTTCAGCAGCTGTTGTTATTCCTGAAAGCCAAGAATGGGTCAAAAATATGTGATGAAAGTCTTGGATTGTTATCAGCTATAGGGGTGGCCAAAGCTTACTGCTTCCTTTGGGAGTAAAGTTTCCTTTGTGGAATGAAATACAGTAAAATTACTAACTCCCTTAGGCTTAGTTGCCTGGGAGTTACCATGAAGTGTATATGTGCCTTGGAATTTCTAGAATTAGTATATTATGTCAGTCGGAGTGATACAGGTTGTGAAAGGCAGCCCTTGTGCTCAGTAACAGGAGCTGAGACAATCGGGTAGCAAGAAAAGATAACAAAAAACATTCATTAAAATGGTGGAAAAAAAATGACTGAAAAGCAGAGTGCAGCTGCTGTTATGTGTCAGTTACTATTTCAGAATAGTCTCCTTCTGTGAAACACTGGACTTTATGAAATCATATTGTCCAACCATGCATTAGACCCCTGAAGTGTAAGGTATTTGCCTACCTCATTGAAAATAAGATACATGCATCTCCCAGCAGAGATTCTTTTTGTAACCATACATTTTTTAATTTTGGCTAGCAGAAATTTTCAGAGAGAATTAGCATGGATTGCGTTTTCATTTTGGAGGGAAGTAAGAGTTGCAGTTTTGTTTCACCTAGGTCTTCATGGCTGTGAATATGGATGGTGCCTTGTGGCTTTAAGAATACGTAATCAGCTACAGAACTTATGTCTTTTCCCTAAAGCAATCCAAGCTGTTTGTGCCAGTGCCCCATCCTTGACATTAGCAGTGTACAGCCTGACATCTCTCTCATCCCTTCCAAATCCATGCAGTGGCTCACTCAGGATGTGTCTACACCAAGGCTTTCCTTTGGCTCAGTAATACACTTTTGAAGCAAATCTCACATTATCCCCACTTACTGTGCTTTGTTTCCCATCATGGATATGTTTTGGAAAGCCAGATTTGTTCCAGATGAAACCGAAGTGGAAAGTGCTCTCCAGGAGCATACCTCATGTACTGCACCACAAAGGGCTCCACAAGTTATTTCAGTGTAGAACTACCCTAAAATGTGGATAATAGGGACATTAGACACTTAGCTGTTTCATTATGCAGATCCACTCTTACTATCCACAAAACTTACTTATATACAGTCATATAGGTGTCAGTTAATTAGAAACCTCCTCATTAAAAACAAACTGAAAAATAAGAACAAAACAAGGAGCAAAAAACTCCAGGCAATGGGAGAATGGGTCTGGAAGTCACAACTATCCTGGAAATGGCTGTGTTCAGAGGAGGATGAGTATTCTTCAGGGCAGTGCTGTCTCCTTACACTAGCTGAGTTCTCAAGAGCAACACACAAGTCTGCAATGACAAAAAAAAAATAAACTGAACACAGCAAACTTTGCTTAATGTGGACCTAAAATCTCTTTAAATATTCTTTAGATGCTGAAAAAAAGTGGCAAAGCTAAAGAGAAGATCATAATGCTGAAAAATAAGTAGTGTGTTTGTTCATAAAAAGTATCTTCACGCGATTTATGGAATCACAGTATCAAAGAATTGTAGAGGTTGGAAAAGGGACCTCTGGTGATGATCAAGTCCAGCCCTCATCACAGCGCCTTGGGATTATTGCTTAGTCCTTAGGATATCCAGAACTTCATGCATAGCTAAGGTTCATCCAACAAATTCAAAACCTTTGGCTCTGAGAAAAATGGAAAAGAGAAATTTTGGGCAAGTGCCTTGGGTCTACAAGGAAAGAATAATCAAATTACTGAAAATCTCTGTCCCACAAGTACTTACAAAAACAGAATAGTAATTTTTCTTGTGGCTTTTCAGCACTTCTCCCTCTGGGATAAAGTGAAAATGGGAAAGAGCAAAAATGTAGAATTAAGACAAATTAATTATGAACTGTGTATGACAGAATTCAATAACTGTTTTTCTGCTGATTATACCAAAGTTTGAATTGAGCAGTTTTGGTCTTCAGAACATTCGATAGCTTCACAGTGGTCTGACTAGACAGATTTCCAATTCCTGTTTTTATCCACCTGCCAAACTGATAGGCATTCTATGATGGAATATGCAAGTCTTGTAACACAATGCACTTCCCCAACAAAAAGTGTCATGAAAAGATTATTTGCTTTTCTAACAGCAGTCTTAAACCACAAAATAAACCAAACCAAAGCAAAGCTCAAAGCTTATGAATTATTCCTTAAAAATCAAAACATATTAAAAAAAAATGACAACCACCTTCCTCCCACCAAGAGACAAGGTAACAAGGGAAAAGCAGAATAATGAAAACATTTGATACTTACATGTATTTTACCCTATGGCACTCTAACACTGTATGTTTGTACTCACCAAGCTGAAGTGTAACCACATCTGGGCCATGGATAGTCCTTGTCCTCAGAGGAGCACCTGTACAATTATCTGTGTTGTTCTTTGTAGTAGCATCAGGTACAAAGGGAGCCTTGCAAGGACCTGACTGAAGTTCCCACTAACCTCACTAGCTGTACACCCCAGCTTTTTCATAGGGACAATCCCCAATCACTGAAGGAAAAGGGATTTGTTCAACTCTAGCTCCAATGCTTATAGAAGTGTAATGCAACAAAAATCCATCCATACAGGTCTTCAAGATCTTCTTTTTCCTGTGAATTTGATTCTCTCTTTCAACATTTTGACTTCCAGGCATCTCGAGAGGCCTTTCCCCACCTTGTAAAAAAAGGAAGAGATTATGTTATTTTCAGCCACCAGAGAAATAAACTTCTACAGTTTACTTGAAGTGTATTATTTTTTTAAACCCAAAGTTGTCATTTCTGTTTATTTAGGAAAGTGTTTTTAGTTCTCCTGCAGATCTCCTAGGCTATGACACTGTGTATTCAAAGACAAACCTTGCTACAGAAAACCTTTTAAATCAACAGATAATGAAGTGCCAGTGCAGGCGCTGAAGGTATGGAGATGCTGTCATAGAATCACAGAATCGTAGAATCGTTTGAGTTGGAAGAGACCCTTAAAGGCCATCTAGTCCAACTCCTCTGCAATAAACAGGGATACCTACAGCTAGAGGAGGTGCTCAGAGCCTCGTCCAGCCTGACCTTGAATGTCTTCAGGGATGGGGCATCTACCACATCTCTGGGCAACCTGTTCGAGTGCTTCATCATCCTTACTGTAAAATACTTTTTCCTTATATCCAAATCTAAATCTCCCCTCTTTTAGTTTGAAACCATTTCCCTTTGTCCTATCACAACAGACCTTCCTATAGAGTTTGTCCCCTTCTTTCTTATAGTCTCTCCTTTAGATACTGAAACCTTTCTTCATCTCATCTAGCCAAGCTCCAAGACACTTTTCTTTTTTTTTTAAATGGTAGAGTTTCATCTTGAGTAAATCAGACTCTTAAACTGTCTCAGCACACAGACACATGGACACTAGTACAGGCAATAGAGAGGAAGCCAGTGGAAGCGTTTTTAAAAAAGAAAATATATGTATATATATAAAGAAACCTTGACTTACATTGATTTAAAGTGATTTAAAGATTTAAAGGCTCAGTGTAAAGCTCACATAAAATAGCAAAGTCCCAATGACAGCAAGTAGCAGTGTGTAGGCTTAGCAAAGGACCCATCATATCGTGAAATATTTCAGTTTGTTTTCTCTGAGTCCATAGAGTTTTGTCAAGATATAGCTACAGCAGATGCCATTATAAATGTCTGAGTTCAAGATGTTACAAAGCAGATAAAGAACATACTTCTCAGACCTTTTTCTTTTCATAGACATATTTTTTTTAAACCATGGTTCTTCAGTAGGACTGTCATAATTAGTCCTAAAGCCTGTGGAAAAATATAACTCAATTTCACACACAGAGTCAGGATCAAGGCATAATCTGTGAGGTCTCTGGTCATTTTAAAGCCTTCTCATAATACAGTCTCTTTCACACTGTTGATGGAAGTCTTGGGGGCAAGAAGACAGTTGCTTCTGTCTTGTTCTTAGGTGTGAAAATCAGTAGGAGAATGTGAAAGGCTTAGAACATACCATCCCAGAGAACTGAGTCTCAGCTTGCAAAGGAGACTCCAGTTAGGCAATGACAAATTCCTTCCTCTCATTAGAGACACGTTCCTCAACATCAGGGGCCTTCCCTGGAATGTGGCTTTCAGCTCCAAGGTCATTCTAATGATGGAAAAAAAACCCAAGAGATTGTGATGGTCTAAAGCAAAAGCTTGTGAAGCAGCTTTCTGAGACCCTCCAAGCCATGTGTGAAGGAATGAGCAGCAGCATGCCTGGGGACATTGAGAAGCTGCAAGCTGTGTTCCTGCAGAGCATGGAGAGGTCATCTCCCGGGGAAAGACACGGAGAGGGTGATAAGAAACCACCCACATCACCTGCTGCTTCAAAATCAGTGTCTGTGCAGAAGGATGTTCTTCACAAAGCAGCATGAAAAGAAATAACAAATTTTTGTGTCCCTTTTTCATGAATGGTAAGGATGCATTGGGTGACGGCAGAAAGTGAGGAAGTAGATGTAGTTCCCAAACTCTGGGGCATAAACACAACAAAGTACAAAAGAATGAGGAAAGATACAGAGAGGTAAAAATAAACATTTTTATTCATCTCATCTTGTGAACCGTGAATGACAGGCACATGGAAAGTCAAAGAACAACATTAGACCAGACAGTGCATAATTCAGAGCCACCAGATACATCAGAAACAAAAAGCAGAGGTACAGATATGAGACAGGATTAGTCTTGAAGTAGGACATTGTTTCTATAGAAGAAGGATAAAAATAATGAAGGGTTCATAGGAAAATTTGCTGAAGATACTCTTGGAAACTTAACTAAGAGGGCTGCTCCTAAAGTAATACCTCCTATTTTATTATGTTGGCCCATGATGTCAGAGGTGGATGTTGGTGGTATGGAAGTAGATGTTGAACCTTCCCACCAATATTCCGTTACATGTTCTTGCCATGTGACAGATGGCAGCACTCTGTGCAGGGGCACTCTGACAGAATGGCATCTGACATGGAAGTACACATGAAGGAAAAACATGGAATTGAATTCATCCATGTAGAAAAAACAGCACCCACTGACATTCATCAATGCTTGCTGAATGTTTATGGAGACCAAGCAGTGGACATGAGCACAGGGAGGTGGTGGGTGGAGCATTTCAGCAGTGGCAACAGTGATGAGAATGACAAGCCACATTTGAGACTGCCATTCACATTTTTACCAGTGTAGCACACAGGCTCTTGTTTATCGCTGGTGAAAATGCAGTGCACAGCTAATGGTGGTGACTATGTTGAAAAATAGCAATTTGTTGCTGAGAATTTGCTCTGTCAAATAGTATTATTGTGCTCTTTGCATCTGTTGTAGTTTCCATGGAAATAAATAGGAAGCATTATTTTGGAACGACCTACATAGTTCTGACCTCTATGCCAAGAAAGACAATTCAGCCATATTTAGGAAAAAGATATTTTCTGATTTGCATATAAAGGCCTAATCAATTACATATTACTTGCATATAACACAAACATATTTTGCTTTCCACTGTTGCTGGCTGAACACCAAATTAGACAACCTGAACTTCTGAGGGCAAATCCCAGTTCTGAAATGTTCCTCTCATCTTTTGGGATATCTTGGTTATTAGGGGGAAATTAGTTCCTATATTAGCAGATCTCATAGAATCACAGAATAATTTGAGTTGGAAGGGACCCTAAAAGGTCATCTTGTCCAACTGCCCTACAATGAACAGGGACACCTACAGGTAGATCATGTTGCTTAGATCCCCATCCAGCCTGACGTTGAGCGTCTCCGGGGACAAAGCATCCACCTCTCTGGGCATCCCATTCCAGTGACTGAAGCATTTTGTTGTTGAAAATAAAAAAACACATTATGTTACATTAAATGTGTGTATATGTAGAAAGTACAAACTTCAACAAGTATACATTCATGTATATAGAGTTCCCTCATTACAGTCAGCACTAGTCTCAAACTGACAGCAATGCCCTCTAAAAACAGCCGATCACATTGTTGTATGAAGTCGGATGTGGAGGTTTTCCTCCAAAATATTTCTTCATATAGAATATCTTGAAGGAGAACTGAGTTACAGTGGCGTGCATCTGTGTGTATGTGTGACTGCACTCATGACTGAAGACTGGAGGAAGGGAGGAACCTTCTGTCATGTGAGGGAATTTTGGTGTCCCGGATTATTGCAAAAGGGGTGAAAAATGATAAAAAATAGTACAGTGCCTGGTCCTATTTCTTAATTCCTCATGGAGCCTGAAGGCACAAACTATTCAGCAGCTGGGCTGGGAAAGAAAATTCCCCCTCCATGAAACATTATAGCACACTTGAGCACATTTACGGTTGCACAAAACTTTTCATGGCATCAGCTATTTTCTTTTGGGAAAGACAAAATACTTGAAAGCATAGCCCTGCTGTACTGATGCAATTTTCTAAAGAAATTTTCTTTTTTTACCCAAAAGAATAGCTAGTCATGAATATGCATGCGTATGCAGGCACTGGGCAAGCCCAGAGAAGGAATGCTTTTCCCAGGAGCTGCCTGGGGGAAAGCTTGAAGGGTCTGGTGCACATCCTTTGGCCTCAACACAACCTAAGGGACTGTTGGACGTGACCCCAATAAATGTACCTAAGCATAGTGCAGGAGTGCATTCCCCTAAGGAATCAATTGCAACACCGTTCTAAACTTCTCCTTACTCTCTATCAGGCAAACCAAAATGAGACAGCTGGATACACTGAAAAAATGGGAAGCTTTTTATGATTTAATATCTGGAGACCACAAGTGACAGCTGTGTTGTTTGTTTGCTGTCATTTCTTTATCACTTGTGAAGTCATGTTGCCTATTCAGGATATTTATTTGTGTTTTACTTTTCCCTATCTTGGATTCACAGTGATTTCAGAGTTACTGGATAACGAGAAGGAAATCCCTTTCCAGGACTGTACTGACTCTACAAGAAGGAAGATCTTGAATGCTTCAGCCCCTTGCATGTTCTCCAGAGAATCAAAAGAATACCAAGAACGTTATAAACATAGTATGAGTCAGGAAAGAGCATGTATCTCAAGGGTCAAAAGAGGAAGAAGCACCCTTTTGTGATGAGGGCAACTCTGGGGCTCTCTGCACCAAAATCCTAGGAAGAATGCCTAAGAACTAGAGAGTCAAAGGGAGTTCATTGTGCCTTTTCTCTTATTGATAGGGCTTTTGTTGTACCTCCCCAGTTTATAGAGATTTGGGTTTCATAGAATCATAGAACAGCTTGGGTTGGAAGGCACCTCAAACATCATCTAGTTCCAACCTTCTTGCTGTGGGCAGGGTTGCCGACCACGGAATCAGGCACTAGATCAGGATACCCTTTTCCCCCATGCAACCCCATGGGGATCCCTGGAGATATTCAAGGCCAGGTTGGATGGGGCCCTGGGCAACCTGATCTAATGTCTGATTTAGTAGTTCCGCTATATCATCCTAGCTCAAGAACATTATTTTGTGAAGCCACAGTCCAACACCCTGAATCAGAAAGTAGTATATAAGTATGTAAGCTTTAATATACTGAATTGATTAGAAGAAAGGATTTTTGACAGATTTTTTTACATAGTTCCTAGTTCTGTTACAAATCTAAGATAATAATTTCCAGAGTGTTGATAAAAATTGCAGGTACTCAGCATTTTCAAAAAACGGGACTCAATCTGACCCAGCATTTTCTCTCAAATTTTATAAGCCATTTTTGAGCCTGTATTTTCAGAATAGCTCTTTGAGTTAGCCTCCACTTTTCTATCACTTGCTGTATCTTATCACCTAAGTTTTTGTAGAAATAAGATCCAGAGGCCATTTTCTGACATTTTGAACCCTAAAATGAGCAAATGTGTTAACTTCAGTTGGTCAAAGGAAATTTTATCTGCATGTGTGGAAGAAAGGATGACAGATACTACTTCCCTAGCCTAGAGGATTTACAATATGTGGGATGGAACATCCTCCTGTTCCAGGTCTGCTTTTTCACATTTGGCACATTTTTTTCTCAAAGTGGAATCCATACAATCATAAAAAATGCACCAATCTTCCTGGCAGGAATAAATAAACCTGATACTGGGAAAAGAGTTAATCTTACTAACTTCAGAAGGAATGCCTGGAGATACTAACTGATAGATATCACCCTGTCTGAAACCAACTGTCATGTCCATTAGCAGTACCTGCATGGGTAGGGAGAAGTACTGAAGAAGTCATAAGGTTAAAAACGCAGCAGAACAGAGAGCTCAGCCTGCTAGACAGGTTGGGCAAGTGATCACTTGTAAAATTTTACCCAGCCTTATCCATGTCTGCACTCTTCATGAGCCCAAGGACTAGAAAGTGTGTAGGGAAGAGAACTAAGATGTCAGACTGAAAGCAAATCTACCAACTCAAGCTCTTTGTTCATGAAGCCTCTAATTTTTTGAGTCTTCTGTTTGTTTGTTCCTAACTTTCATTCATTTACAAAGGACACTATTGCTTTAGTTATTACTCAAACCTCAGAGCTTACCAGACCCATTTTCAAGAGTCTACTCTGATTTAATGATGGTAGGACTCTGCTTTTTGGCATTCTGGCTTTGAGCTGAATGCTATCCAAGCACCTAAACTTAGAAGACATTTTAAAACATCTAACAGTCACACTGACCTTAGCAATGATCTTTCTCAGCAATGTTTTTGACAGTTTTTTTGAATCTATGTTGTAAAAGTGATGAATAAGAAATATTGAAAGCATTTTCAACCATTGAAGGTTTGACATTTCTTTCAAACAAGTGGATTCAGAGATGTTACAAGAAGTCTTCATCAGACTGCACGTGTTTACATTATACACACATACATTTATGTTCACTGCCTGAGCAGCTTTTAGTTGGTTGTGAGTTATTCAAGTAATTTGGACTGTGCATTCATACTAAAACACAGTTTCACATCTGGTACAGTGAATCACATTTTAAATGCAATTGACTGTATCGATCAGATTTCCACTAGTTTTTAGGGAAACTCAGACCCCTCACTCTCATATAGATTCTAGATATCTAAATAAAAGGATATAGATACCAACTTAGGACCTCACTTTCATTAAAACAATTTAAAAAAAAGGAATACTTTCTAGATAGATCTATTCGCTGTAATCAAGGGTAAGGTTTGCCATTTAGATTATTGTTCTTAAAAGCTAAAAAGCACATTTCCCTCATTCCTTGTACTTGGATACACTTAGTTCCACCATTATCTAATCCCATACTTTTCTCTCTCCTCTAAATCATTTCAGCTGCAACTTCAAGAGAAAGGATGGACCTTCCCCAAACAGTTATTTTTTAGTACTATAAATTTATCTGGGATTAACCTCAGTTCTTCAGAGTTTCTCAGAGATGCCAGAGAACCAGGCATGCAGCTGCTGGTTCTCTTTTTTCCCTTCCCTTTTTATAGAAGTTGGTGCAGCTTTATCTCACATACCCACAGGAGGGGAAGGAAGGGAAATGGCCCCCAAAGACTGCAATGAGGTCCCCCTCCAAAGAATACTAATGTCAACGCTACACTTTGATCTGCAGAGCCAGCCAGAAATATTTCAAAAACATCTCTTTATTCAAATATTTACAGACTTAAAGAGAACATCCCTACATCTCACAATTTAGAGTTTGTATAACTCAATTTCATAATAAAACACGCTGCTCCCTTTTTGCTAAGCTGCATCACGTTTTGCTCTCAGAGCACAGTCAAAGGACCTTTTACCCTGGTATAGATCTGGGAAAACCCTGCCAAACTTAACAGAATTAAAAGGCTGTGAAATAGAGTAAATCACAGCCACAGTAACTCATTTAATTTTAGCAGAGCTAATCCAGGTTCCCAGCAGTCTAACTAATTGCTTGGCCTTGCTCCACTTTCTCTAAGGATGGAAGCATACTTTTTTTCTCTTTTTCTTGTGAATATTATCAGGAACCTATGTATTGACTGTCAGAAGATACCTAACAAACTGAGCATCCTTCAGTAGCATGTCTGCAGCCCATGCTCTAGACTTTGCTTCTCTCCTAATCCTAACCTTAACTTCATCCCAATGTGAGGCACTGTCTGAGTCTTAGCTTAAGATCCTCAGACATGCCGCAGGCAAAAACATTTTCAAGGGAGACTTCTTTGTACAGTTTCCTTTGCAGTTTGTGCAGTTTCTTTGTGCAGTCCTTCTTTTGGATTCCCCTTGGCAGCCCCATTCCAACTAAAGCTGGTTTGTATTTAGGAGAATACTGAAAAGTGTAGGGTGAGCAAAACAATAGGAGAAAGCACACCCAAGAGGAAGGTGGCCAGAGGAAAACACAGAGAAATATCTGAAATTGTGAGTACTAATTAAGAAGGATCACTCTGAGGATAACAGCAGTAAGGTGTTGTCCCAACAGCTGCACTCCATCCGCTCCCATATTCTTCAGCCTGTTTATCTGTTAATCCTTGATGTTCCTTGTCATACCCTTCAAACCTCACAAATTTATTGCTGTTTGCACTGTGTAGCTTCCATCCCTAAAGGCTATATGCTTGACAGGCTAAGAAATGTATGCAAGTATGACTTTCCCTGTGCTCCTCTTGGCAGGCAGACAGCTCCATGTCTTCCATTCTGAAATCTGACAGTTATAAAAACTTGCCAGCTACACTGGTGGGATTTGGGGCCAAAACAGTAGCAATCTAGTGAGGGACACTGACACAGAACAAGTACAACTGCAAAATAATCTGGGCTTTGGCTGGAGAGTTCAGGGCTTTGCACAGGCTGCTAGAAGGAAAGGCAGATTTTAAAGTGATTTGGTGCCCTCTAATGGCAAGGATGCTTTTTACCAGAATGTTCTTGTGAACGTTAACCCAAAAACCGGTCTCCTTACTAGCAAGTTCAGTTCAAGTAGCATAGTCTTATTTTCAAGTGTTACTTTCTTTGGCTGGCTTTACTGACAGTCTCTCCTCTCTCTCACTGGCAAATTTATATTGCCATTTATCATCTGGGCTTTTTAGAGGATGAGGTATCTCATGAAGGCAAATCATTGAGCTCCTACTCCTCTTTATGTGCATGATGAGGATGTGGCCGCCCTGTCAGTTCTGTCATGCCAGAGATGATGGCTGTTTTCCTGTCTGAGCTATATCCTACACTGCCAGAGAAGTCTGCTGGTCCCATGGTGGGAACATATATCCCATCTGTGGTGAGATCAAAAAAAGCAGCATGCAGTGCAGAACCTGTGCATGCCTCTTGAGTGGATGGATTTGATGAACTACAGTCTATTTCTTAAAGATTCAGAATTAAGTGGAATACAGTGAGTTCAGAGTTTTGTGATCACTCAACCATTCATTTTCTGGACTCAGTCACGTATGCTAGCTTCAAACTAGAGGATGTTGCGTACCTTGACTTCAATAAGAGATTTGACACTGTTTTCCACAACATCATGTTATGAAGCTTAGAAACTGTGGGACAGAGGAGTGGATGGTGAGGTGGATTTAGAAATGATTGACTGGCAGAGCTCAGACGATTGTCATCAACAGCACAGAATCTGGTTGGAGGCATAAAATTAGCGGTGTTCTTGTAAGAGATTATTATTTTATACCATTGCCTCAAAGCTTGCTGAGGAACACTGATGGACAAGTCCAGGCAAGTCCTGGACAGAGGTTGCAAAATCCTTTGTCTGAGGGGCACAGATGGACAAGGCCAGGGGCAACGAAAGAGAGATAAGCTGCAGATTAATGGCCGATAAATGGCTGGGAAGCAGTCTTTTGTGTGGACTTATCTCGAGGAAGGTGGCCATCTCAGGGGGTACTCACATGACTCTTACCCAAGCACCCAGGGATGTCATAGGCAGAGAAGAAGAAGGATAAAAAAGGGACAAGCAACGATGGTTTTTGGGTTTTCTGATAACAGATTCCTCATGAAGAAGAACAAGAGAGGTTTCTGACATGAGAAGCCTCACGACCTGCCTCTCTCCCTCCTGGACTTGCTCTCCGCTCTACCTGCTTGCTTTCTAAGGCTGGCCATGCTGCTGCTGCTCTCTCCCGAAGAAGAAAGGTGTCTGCCATCAGATTCCTCACTACGAGGTGCCAGCATGCTGACGGACTCTCCTGGGCTTGCTACCGGAGACCTGCTGCTTCCTTCCCGACTTACCCTGCGGCTTCTTCCCTGACCTACCCGGTACCTGCACCTTCTTGCTGCCTAAGACCGGCCACGCTGCTGCTGCTCTCCTCCCCTGAGCCTCTGCCCCAGACCATCGGAATGGTGCGCAACAGGACCTCTGCTGGATCCTGGTGGTGACTATCCCCGCTTTACGCAATTCTTGCTTCTTTCCTATCTTTTCTGTTGCCCATCTTCCCTTCCCCATATCCCTAAGCAATTAGGATTTGTAATAAACCTGGTCGGACCAACATTTGAACCGTTGTTTCTTAATCTCATGTCGGGTATACATACATTAAAAGAACCTCATCTCCCTCCTATAAATTGGAGTGAGACAGTTCCCCACGTGTTTGTGCTGGGTCCAGTCTTGTTCATCATCTTCATCAATGACCTGGATGAAGAGATAAGAGTCCACCCTCAGCAAGTTTGCCAATGATACAAAGCTGGGAGGAATGGCTGACACATCTGAAAGCTGTGCTACCATTCATCAAGACCTGGACAGTTTGGAGAGATGGGCAGGGAGTAAACTAATGAGGTTTAACAAAAGCACATGTAGAGTCTTGCACCTCGGGATGAATAACCGCATGCATCAGTACAGGTTAGGGGATGACCTGCTGGAGAGGAGCTCTGTGGAGATGGACAAGGGTGTTCTGGTGGACAGTGGGTTGGCCATGAGCTAACAGTGTGCTCTTCTGGCCAAGAAGGCCAATGGTATCTGGGAGCGCATTAAAAAGAGCGTGGCCAGCAGGTTGAGGGAGGTGATCCTCCCCCTCTATTCTGCCCTGATGAGGCAACATTTAGTCTACTGTGTTCAGTTCTGGGCTCCCCAGTTCAAAAAAGATAAGGATTTCCTGGAAGGAGTCCAGCGGAGGGCCACAAAGATCATAAAGGGCCTGGAGCATCTCCCATATGAGGAAAGGCTGAGTAACCTGGGTATGTTCAGCCTGGGGAAAAGAAGACTGAGAGAGAATCTGGTCAATATTTATAAATATCTAACAGGAGGTGGGAGGCAAATGGATGAGGCCAGGCAGTTCTTGGTGGTGTGTAGCAATAGGGAGTAATGGCCTAAAACTTGAACACAGGAAGCTCCATACTAACATGCAGAAGAACTTCTTTACAGTAAGTGATGGAGCAGTGGAACAGGTTGCCCATAGAGATTGTGGAGTCTCCTACTATGGAGACATTCAAGACTCATCTGGAAGTCTGGAGGCCTACTTGTGCTACCTATTGTAGGGTACCTGCTTTGGCAGGGGAGTTGGACTCGATGATCTCTTGAGGTTCCTTCCAACCCCTGTGATCCTGTGATTCTGTAGTACATTGGCTACACACCGATCAGGTCAATTGCCTGAGAGAAGTGGGAAATCAGAAAGAAAATAAAGCTTTCTATGTACATTTAGGCTTTTCCTTCTCCTGCCTCTCTCTTATCCCAAGCTGGTGCTATTGTCTTCAACAGTTGTGTAAATATCAGGATAGACCAGAAGCTTTAATAAGGTAGATGCACATGGAGCAATGCAGGCAGCTGCAGGTCTTCTGGCTGAACAGAAGCTACCTGTAAAAGGATGCCTTTTGTTTACATGTTCTTGTTTTTCAACTAATAAACCCTGGAATAACAGCAGGAGAATCACAAGCTGATGAGTGTCTGGGTGATAACATAACAGATGTAATTCAGCTTCTATAAATCTATAGCAATAAACATAAATAAAAACAAACACAACTGTATCCAGATTCAGTGATGGCTTCTAAATCAGATTTTACCTCTCTCAGACATGATCTTGCAATGACTGTAGTGATTGCTCATGCAGTCACTCTGGAAAAGGCAAATTGAATCACTAAAGATGAGTAGATTAAACAAAACATCATTATGACATTATGTTCAAATCCTATGAAGTGTCTAGAGCTGTCTGTGTCTCTAGTAATCACAGCTTAAAAACAGACTGTAGAACTAGAAAGCATGCAGAGAAGCATGACAGGGATGATTAACAGTGTAGAACAGTTTCCGTACAAGAAACAATTAAATACAGAAAGGTGCAGAGATCAAAGAAGATGTGGAATGGGGAGTTCAGAGAGTCTATTTGCTGTTTTTCACAGTGCAAGACCTAGGGACATCATATACTTTTAAGCCGGCAGTTTAAAGACAGAAGGTGTTCCCTTTTCTCTCTGCCCTCTCCCTCCACTCACACCCAGCTAAATATTGAAATTATTGCTATTGTGGGTCAAAAATGAGATGAATCCATGTCTGAAGGTTGGATCCATTGAGATTCAGAGAAGCATGAAGGATTTCGAATTCAGGGACTTCCTATCACTCATGGCTGGAACTGGGTGGGGAAAGACAGGACTTGTTCATGGAAGCAATGGAAAGGACACAGTCAGAAGTTTGACTGAGGAAGATCTACAGCTCTTCCAGATGTATGGTCATTTTCTGCCCTAGTGCTGTTGGACTTGAGGAAAAGAGCATGTTTGAAGCCTGACCTGTGGCTGAAGCAACAAAGAAGGAAGGTCTCTCTTGCGGCTTTAACAGGTCTTGCACTCTTTCTGTGAAAAACCCAAGAAACATGTAAAGCAGATACAAGTGGTGCTTATCGTAGCTGTTACCAATGGAATGAAAGTTTGGCTTTGCTCATTATGCTCATTGCCAAAGCCCTTCTCTAGAAGATTCAGGTATTAGCATAGTTTAAAGCTAGGTGATGCTAGTTCTTTCCATCTGCAATCCAAATATGTTTTTTTTCATCTCATCTATCTTTAAATTTTGCCAAGTGACCTCTCTTCAGTTTGTCTGTCGCTCAGAAAGACCACCAGTTTGGATGCAAATGTATCAGCAGTTGCAGACACTGTTCTCTTCAGTTCATTTCAGTGGAAAATTCCCTTCATTATTTGAAGTGCTTACCTAATTACCATTTGAATTCATCTTGTTTTTGCATTCAACCATGAGTTTTTGCTATGCTTTTTTTTTTTTTTTTCTACTAAAGAGACCCCTAAAAGTTACTGATTTTTACCCCTGAGAGGTGGTTACACACTAATCAAATTTACTGCAGTGGTAGTGTGTACTGCACGTGCAGAGGTGTGAACAGAAAGCTCTAGATGAAGGGCAGTGTTGATCCTTTCCTTTTGCCTCTACATCACTTAATGTGTTCCCCTAAATGACTCCTTTAGAAGGAAACACTGCCTTTTTTTTGGATAAACTGAGCAAATAGCTCAGCTTCGAAGCTCCAAGGCTGTCAAGAAAAGTATCATTCTTCAGCCTTTGAATAGCATTGATGGTTCTATATTTCTCACTTAACATCCTTTTTAAAACATGGACAATTGAATTGTATAAGGGATTTCTGCAGCATCACAAAAGGTGCCAGAGGCAAAAATCTCTCCACTCCAACTGTAGTATTTTTATACAAGACTGTCACACTAGGCCTTTACATCCAATTTCTTGCCCAATAATCGCTCTTTCCTTCTCAGTTTTTTTCCAGAGTGCCTATGAATGAGGTCCCTGCTCAGTAAATCTGACCCAAATACTCTTCTCCTAAATGGCACCACTACTGTGAAAGCCAATTACTACACAATGGGTTCTTCAGATCCGTAGCTTCCCAAAATTTAAAATAAGTGCTGGAAAAGATACCGGAAAAGAGATCAGTTATGGATAATCTGAGTCTTGATGTGCTTCCCTGGGATTTACAGTTAACCTCTGACTCAATTAAAGGCTGTGGAGGGACTATACACAAAAGCAGTGCTGTAGTTCCTTTCCCTTGTATTTTACATCCCAAATGAATATTCTGTATCTACAGGCACCACTAATGACAATTCAGAATGTCAGTTAGAAGTCTCAGCAAAGCTCCTGGTGTCTTGGCACAGGACCTCCTAATGGGGGTCATTCAGAGGGAAACCTGCTGAGGGTGACTGGAGGAAGAAGGAAACATTGCCTCCGAGGGAGCCTTCTGTCCGAATCTCAGGACTTATACTAAATAGTGACACTGCTTCAGAAAGAAAGCAAGCTTAAGTTGTTAGAGCAGAGAAAATCTTCATTATGGTACCCCACCCTCAGGCAGGTGAAAGACAAGCAGCTCAGCACCTTCCAGAGTTAGGCCCATAAATGAGAGGAAATACATGCTGGAGCAGTGAGCTATTAAATGACCAGATAACCAGTTCAGACAGAGGCCTAACTTGATGTGGTTGTATATACTCATGCAGCATGGTTACATATCTCATTCTTGCTGTTACATACATGCACAAGTGGTTAAGTATTTTGGGAGGTAAAAATCAATGTGTGGTTCTACAATAGCATGTTAAAGTGCTTTCCTTTGGGGTCTCTGCATAGAGACTCCTATACAATGCATAGTCTGAAATACAGCAATAGCTGCCTTAGTCTGCTTTGAAGTCTGCTTTCTTCACAAGCAGACAGCTCTGGTGTGGTCACATTCTGCACTGAAGCAAGGAATTGCCTCAGCAGGACAGCCAAATTCCTGGCAGCGAGGAGCTGGTGAGTGCCTTAGGGAGAGCACCTCCCAGAAGCTCTGACAGTGGGGTGAGCAGTAAGAGCATGGCACAGCACTAAGAGCATGGAATACCCATTTGTGTTGCAATTGGCACAGGCAGGGCAAGCAGGGAGGGCAGAGTATCCCTCTCCAGTCAGCAGACTGGCTCACCTACTGGCTGCCTCCCAGGCAACAAATCTAACCACAATCTCCACGAGGCAGAAAGCTCTCACCAAAAAGAATGTGTCTACTCAGACTGTGAGTGCCTGTCCAGAGATGTATGTGGCTGTTCAGGTCTCTGGCTGCAGGGAGCACAAAGCCTGCTGCTGCCCCCTCAGGATGGTAGAGATACAACCTGCATGAGGTGCGAGCAGGTGGATGGTCTGCTCAGCAGGGTGGCAGAGCTCAGAGAAGTTGTGGAGAGGTTAAGGAGCATCAGGGAGTGTGAACAGGAGATAGGCTGGTAGAGTAACTCCCTACCATACCTATGAATCATAGAATCATAGAATTGCTCAGGTTGGAAAAGACCTTAAAGGTCATCGAGTCCAATCACAACCTAACCATACTACCCTAACTCTAACAACCCTCCACTAAATATGTCCCTGAGCACCACATCCAAACAGTTTTTAAACACATCCAGGGATGGTGACTCAACCACCTCTCTGGGGAGCCTATTCCAGTGCTTAACAACCCTTTCTGTAAAGAAGCTTTTCCTGATATCCAACCTAAACTTACCCTGGCGCAACTTGAGGCCACTTCCCCTCATCCTGTCATCTGTCACCAGTGAGAAGAGACCAACCCTGCTCTTGCTGTAAGCACTTTCCAGATATTGGAAGAGAGCAATAAGGTCTCCCCTCAGGATCCTTTTCTCCAGACTAAACAGCCCCAGTTCCTTCAGTCTCTCCTCGTAGGGCATATTCTCCAAGCCCTTCACAAGCCTTGTTGCCCTTCATTGAACCTGATCCAGCACCTCAGTGTCCTTTCTGTACTGAGGTGCCCACAACTGAACACAGTACTTGAGGTGAGGCCTCACCAATGCCGAATACAGGGGCAGGATTACTTCCCTAGTCCTGCTCACCACACCATTCCTGATACAAGCCAGGATGCCATTGGCCTTCTTGGTCACCTGGGCACACTGCTGGCGAGAGCAGCACTGAAATGAGAAAGGCACTGAAGTAATACATCCCAAATAGTGGTGGACTCCCCCTAGCCCAGTCACTGTCAAGCAAAGGGAGCAGACGTAAAAGATGAAGAGGAATGGAAACAAGTCCCTGCTTGGTGTCGCAGGAAACTCCCCTCCCTATCTATCTCACCTTTGCAAGTGCCCTTACACAATAGGTTTGAGGCTCTGGAACTTGAAGGACAGGTAAGCGAGGATGTGGTGGAAGGTCCACCGAGGAGGTTATCTAGGACAAGGAGGCTGACTCTACATCCCAAGACTGCCTCTGCCAAGAAGGAAAGACAAGTAATCATTGTGGGCAACTCCCTTCTGAGAGGAATGGACAGCCCCATATGTTGGCCAGACCTTACCCGTGGGGAAGTGTACTGCCCCCCTGGGCTAGGGTCAGGGACGTTACTAGGAGACTGCATAGTATGGTTCACCCCTCTGTTTATTATCCCTTATTGGTAGTTCAGGCTGGCAGTGATGAAGTCACTGAGAGAAGCTTGAGAGCTATCAAAAGGGACTTCAGGGGGCTGGGGCAGTTTGTGGACAGAGAGGAAGTACAGGTGGTTTTTCTCTGTCCCTTCAGTGGCAGGGAGGGATATTGAGAGGACCAGGAAATCCCATCTGATAAATACATGGCTGAGAGGCTGGTGCTGCCTTAGGAATTTTGGCTTTTTCGACCACAGGGCAGTTTACTCAGCACCTGGCTGCAAATAAGGTCCACCTAGGTCAATGGGGGAAAGGAATTCTGGCCCAGGAACTGTTTGGGCTTGTTGACAGGGCTTTAAACTAGGTTTGAAGGGGGAAGGGGGTGATAGCGAGCCTGCCCACGACAAGGTGTGGGATAGCATATCTAAGTTAAAGGGACAAGGTGCTAGCAGCGGCCCTCAATCTGTTGCATCTTATAATGAATATACTAGGCATCAAGCTGTCAGGGCTCATCACCATGGCTTTAAAATAGATTTGATGGTGGAAGGGGATGTAGTGCCAAGGAACAGAGAAGAGTCAGGAAACATTGTCACTTTAAGAAGCTGAGGACAAAACCTCAGATTCGTCCCAGAGGTTTTTGGGAGGGCTCCTCCAAGAAGGTAATGTGGCCAAAAGCCCAACTGAACTGCTTCCAATGCACGCAGAATGGGAAATAAGCAGGAGGAATTGGAAACTGTGGTGTCATTGGAAAACTATGATCTTACTGCTATCACAGAAATATGGTGGGATGACTCACATAACTGAAATACCATAATTGAGAGTTATAAGATTTTTAGAAGGGATGGGAAGATAGGAGAGGTGGGGGAGTTGCTCTATATATTAAGAAGTGGATAGACTGCAAAGAGCTGCCCCGGGAAACAGTTATGAAGAGGCTGAGAGCTTGTGAGTTAAAAAATTAGGGACTGGACCAATAAAGGGCATCTGGTGGTGGGGTCTACTCCAGGCCACCTGGTCAAGGGGAGCCTGTTGACGAGGCCTTCTTGCTTCAGCTGCAAGAGGCATTGTGCTCACAGGCTTTCATCCTAATGAAGGATTTCAACCACTCAGGTATCTGCTGGGAATACAACAGGGCATCCTGCAAGCAGTCCAGGAAACTCCTGAAGTCCATTGATGACAATTTTCTGGTTCAGGTATTGGACAGACACAGCAGAGGTGAAGCATTTCTGGACCTGGTGCTCACCAACACAGAAGAGATCATAAAAGAAGTTACGATCAGAGGCAGCCTGGGCTGCAGCAACTATGCCCTGGTTGAGTTTGTGATCTCAAAGAGCGCGGAAGCAGTGATGGGTGGCCTGGGAAGAATATAGGGGTGCTGTCTGGATGTGCAAGGATGGAGTCTGGAAAGCTGAGGCGCAAATGGAATTGAATTTGGTCTGGGATGTGAAAAACAACAAGAAGGGATGCAAATAAGAAAAAATAGAGGGGTCAGCATTCTGCACAGTGACTCCAGTTGCTATTACAGAAAAGGACATTTTAATGTGCTGCTTCCCATCCAAACTTCATGAAATGGGAAACCTCCCAGAACTCTCCCAGATACCCAGATGGAACTCCCCAGCATGAAAAACACTTCAACATGAATTAGAAAGTTTGCAAGAAAATCATTACAAAACAGTACCATCCTTTGCTATATTATGCAGTACTTCCCACATATTAAAGAAGGATCTCCAAAGAATGTAATTTTTGCCTTGAGAAAAGTATCCCAAGCTATTCCCACAAGGACAGTCTCTTTACTCTGTCCCAGCTATATCAGAGGTTACACCATGGACATCGTGACAGGCTAAAAACCTGAAGTACTATGTCATCTGATGGTACATGAGTGCTTCCTCCTGTGCCTGACTTTACTTTGGACCTGGGAATGAGAGCTAAGACAAAGCATGGATTTTCTGTCTCAGTGTTAACAGACTCTTCTATTACATGATCGCATTATAGCACTGTTGAAAACTGCTGCCAGCCCGTTGAATAACAGCAGACAGGTACTTAAGATCTTCCATTACCACAATAACTACTTATCTCCCAAGTTTTGAAACATTGGCTCAAGTTGCTCCCAGCTGTTCCATCGCAGTTCATTTTCCTGCCAATCACCACATGGTGGTGGTGTATCACCACGAGTTCAGTGTTTGGGTCTGACTCCTCGGAGCTGAATAGTTGGTTAAAGAAAGCTGGATATTTACAGCAAAGCACATTTACAAGGATGCTTGTAGAGTGAACCCTCTAAATCCAGTTTACCTTTGAATTTATATGCACTGCTTAACTGCTTTGTGTAGAGAACTGTCTGGCTTTCCAGTCAGGAATCTCCCAGAGTATTTCAAACAACATATTTATAACTCCAGGTGCATCCACATGCAGAAGTATTTGAAGTCACGTGCGATTTATTTGTCCACCTGATTCATCTCAACCTATTTTGTTTCATTTTGTTTTTGTTTTGTTTTGTTTTTAATAATCCTTTGATACTTAATCCATTTCCTAGGGAAAAAAAAGTGCTCCTAAGAATTCCAATAGAGTCAGGGAAGGCTGAGTGCTTACTGTTCTGAATTTGTTCCTAAAAGTCTTCTTCTGCAAAGTGTTTCAGCCACCCTTCACCGAAGTCAGGTAATAAAAAGGTGTGCTGCATTGCCATTGTGTTTTTCAGCCCATTCACATTACAGGCCTTAAATTAGCTACTATATGTCTCTGGCTGAATGTAGACAGTGACAGCCTGATCGAAGACACAGCGAAGTTAATGGGAACCTTTCAGTTTTCCCTCATTTGGCCCTGAATCAAGTTCAGAGTTGTCTGATTCAAGAAACAGATCTTCTGTGTTTTTACAAAGATGATTTTTCTCCAATATGGATATAGGTTACAAAAAAATCCATTAGGACTTTGTGCACAAAAGAAGCTATATGTAACAATGACAGCATGTCTCAAACCAACAGAGAGATTAGCTCTACTTTAATTGGTTTGAAACAAGGGCACATCATCAACAGGGACAGGAGAACTGGTTTGGACTTAATGAGAAATGCATCATTTCCCACTCGCAAACTTACTGCAGACTTACCCTGAACTTTCTGAATCAAAACTGCTTTAATAAACTTTTTTGTTGCATTGCTTCAGGCCTTTCTATCTTAACCTTCTGTCAGGGATCAGAGAAACTTAAACCACTGCTGTGAGAGGGCTTTTTTCTGTCAAGGGGGTCACCATATACAGGAAATATCAGATATACCATGAAATACTGTATTCCTGGATATATTCTAGACCTAGCGTACACAAGCTCCGACAGTTTATTTGGGCCACTCAGTATTCTAACTTGAAAATCCTTTTGTGCATTTTAAGTGCGGTGTTTGGCATCACAACTCTCTTTTGGTGTAGGCAAGTCTCAGCATGGCTCTTTAAAATCTTTGTAACTTGAGAAAATGCTAATCCACAATCACCTATTTCAAGCAGTTATTAGTTACCTGAAGTCCCTGTGCCACTGCTGCTCACCTAGGAACATGCTTCTATGAAAACCCCCCAGATATCTGCCCCTTTTTTTGCTGATGAACATTTGTGGATCTGTGCAAGTCCTCATAACACTAAGAATTTGGAAGTCTACTTCCTCTGCCCTGACTTTGAGGCCAGCTCTACAAATGCCTTCAGGAAACACTTACTGGATAAGGGCTTTCTGGAAAAGCTGACATGCAGGACCTTCTGCTCTGCAGCTGGAACTGATTGAGCTAGAGCTCTTACTGAGATCTGGCATCTTCAGATTTATTCTGTCTGCTTTGAAGCAGGTCTTCAATCAGTGTCTTCAACGGCTAAGAGCATATGCTGAACCTGGCTAAATATGTCACTGAGGAAATCTTCAGTGCTGCGATTTTCTGCAGAAATTTTCTAAATATTCAGAAAATTTATGTGTTGGAAATTTGTCTAGATATTTCTGTGGCTAATGTTTTTTGCTTTCCCAAAAATCCACAGAGACTGGAGCAAGTGGGTTATCTGCTGTGGTTGGAAAGGAGGTAACACTTTGAAAACAGAAACAGATGCCTGATAGAGATATTCTGAGGCCTGACTGTTGCAAATGGGATTAACTGATCCTCAGTCCAATTTAGACATAAAAATTAATTTACAAAGTGGAATACTGCAGAAATGAGACCACCCATTCCTGCACATACCTTTTTCTTTCTTGTTTTCTGGAAACTGGCAGGCCTTGCTAGAGTTTGACATGAAGTTCCACCAGAAGCACTAGCTATACATAGAAGGTATGAGACATTTTATCCTCCCTTTGAAGATACTCTGTTCTCCCAGTGTTCTACACTTCGCCCTTTTCTGGGCATAATGTGATCGCCACAATGTCAAAAAAAAATAACAGAAAATTCTTCCAAGGCTAGTACTACAAAATCTAATATAATAAATAGAGGTACTACCAGCAATCAGTTCTCTTCTGACAGTCCCTTAATGCCTCACTGACAACAGTAATTTCAGAGATGATCTCTTGGCTTTTCTGGGAATGACAGAAGAACAATATCTCTCCTGGAATTACAGAGTGAGACAAGTTAAGGCAAGATGAGATGCCCGATCCTTGCTTAGTAGCCTTCATAAAAGTGAGGTAATGTTAACCAAAGCAAAGATTGCAGAGTTCCTTAATGCACAGCATGAGTGGACATGTGCTTTCTTTCTCCACTTTCCCCTGGCACAACAAGCAAACTTCCTATCCTCCAATAGCCTGCCCAGGCAGGATATACACATTGCATCGCTTATCAGGGACTGGATACTGAAGCTTCACTGTCCTTTTAACAGTGTGTTTGGAGGGAACAAGTGGAAGCAGGAAAAGTCTGTGCTTTGATCCTGAATGAGCCAAGGATAATTCATTCAAATCACTTGACCCTTTGTGCCAGAGGCAACCCAGCTGGGAAATTGAGCAAAAAGAACTGCAGATGAAACTCAACCTCTGCACTGAGCTCTCCCAGGCCAGAGTTACATTGGCTGAAATGGTTCATTTGAGTACAGGATCTATCTGAAACCTGGATAATGTGGTAGAACTAACAAAGTTAGTTCTTAATAAAAATGCTCGACAGAACTTTGGCTCAGAAACACTGCTCTGTCTGGTCAAAGCTAATCCAGAATCCCAGAATGGCTGAGGAAGTCAAAGAGAGCCAAGGACAACTAGAATAAAGTCTTACAGACTTTAGTACAGGCACGTAAACCAAAATCCCACATGTTGTGAAGGACTTACATGGCCTCGTGTTTCATGTTTCTGTCTGTATCTCAGGTAGTATGAGATCCCTGGCTGGTTAGGGGAAATTTAGTCAGTACTGCCAATAGACACCTTCATGTGATCCATGTAACCAAAGGCATATACGGAGGGGAACTGCACTCTAAACTCCATTGAGTCTGTGAAGAGAGCTCAGGATGACTTGCTTAGCTGTAGGTACTCCATCCAGATGCTGGTAAGTTAGTAGCAGAAACTTGTGAGACCTCAAACTGTACCAACCTCTGTATTGCCATAGGCATTCCTTTCTACAGCTGTCAGTCAGGAGTCATTGTGGCATGCTTCAAACTGCTCAGGCATATTTATTGAATGTTTTTTCAGTAGCGTTGAGCAAACCTGTCCTGTCTGCTGCAGCAGCACTCAGATAGGAGATTTACAGGATCTAAGATGTAATATTTTTAATGAAAAGTACAAATGGACAGTAAATACAAACAACATCTGTAGACTTTCTTTTCTGTTGCATTTACCTCCTTTTGACATGTTAAATGTCTCCTATCACATGTTAAATGTAGTATCTGGAGATTAGGGATTGACTTTAGAGCCCTAACTCATCCCCAGCTGAGCATCATGTGCTGCTCTGCACAGTTCCTTATTGCTCCCCAGGTACAGGGGCCAAGCTGAGTGGTTAGTGCTTTCCCTTTAACATCTTGCTAGAAAAACTCCTGCACTTCAAGCCATTAGACTGTCTAATAGGAGTAATAAAGCTGATATTGGGTACATTTATTTTAACTATACAATAAGGCACAATGTTAAAACTACAAGGTGCCAGCCTGGTTTTCAGCAGTACATAATATGTCTTGCATTTTTTACAGTAACCAGCAAGGCATAAACGTGTCAGAGAAACTACCCAGGATGCAGAAATATTCCTTGCAGCATTGCTTAAGGAAAAGCAGACACCATTCTTTAAAACCAAGCAAGCACAATTAACAAGAAAAATATTGCCAATAAAAAGGGGAAAGATGGCCAGCGAGTATAATTAAATGGGATAGTTCAGGGTGTGGGTTTGGCAGGAAAATGACAGCTAAAAGTAACAAAAGCACTTTCAAGGGAAACAGTGCTTTTAGCTGCAGCTTCTCTGCTTTCACTTCATTGTTATGTGCAAATGGGGCTTTACAGAGGCCTCTCAGCCAAAGCACGTGGTTCATGTTTGTCAGGTAATAGTCGAGTAGGAACCCAGAAAGGTGATAGATGTGGATTCCTAAGGGAAAGGATTTCTGTCATTGTTTGTCTCCAGTGAATGATCAGCCCAGAAGGTGTTGAGGCATCAAGTTTTCAAAACTGAGATCTAAAATCTAATTTGTCAGAGTTCCTATTAATTAATTGTATAAATATTTCTGAGGATCTATACTCAGCTAACTTGGGAAAGGTCACAGGGAAGCAGTATAGACAGTTTGGAAATAGTCACACCACAATATCTGTCATGGCATCCATGTTTTTTCATTAGTTCTCTTTACTCATGCATTGACCAGATGGCACAGTTGCCCTCAGTCCTCATATGATCCTTCTTTTGCCAGTGCCAGACCTCTGGTTCTGGCTTATGATTTGTCATGAAACTCCCCTGAAGCAGAGGAACATAAACTGTCCCATTGGGAAATAAAACACAGACCCATATGGCCATAAGAATATGTTGTGGCAAAACAAGCACTGGACTGTGTCCCATGCCTTTGTTTAAAATCCTTTGCAACCAAACTATTAATTGCCTCATTTTATTTAGGAATATAGATAATCTCTAGTCTCTATAGTGCCTCGTTAATAAACAGTTCAAGCTCCGAGGGTTCAGCTCTAAAAGCCATCTATATGGGAACACTCAATAAAATCCAAGGACTTCATTGCAAACAGCCAACAAATATACAGAACTGCAGGCAAGACTGCAAGCAATACACCAGTGAGCACCACAAACTCAGAATGGATTTGTGTCTTTTATAACATAAATGCCCTCAGTGCTTTGCAGCAAAAAGTAATAATTTTTTATACATTTTAATTGAAAGCATATAAAAATGAGATGATTCAAAAGAAAGAATCCATGACTGTATATTCAGTATTGAAGAGATACAGAAGCAGATTCGTGTCCAACTCCATTGTAAAACATATGCTGAGTGAGTTGATCTGGAAAATCCTTGAATTTCATGCAATTTGAAGAGACCTCAAAGATTTATATAGGCTAGTGCTCATGTCCAAGAGCAGGACTGAAGAAGCTCACAAGATTTTCTTACACATTATTTCAAGCCTCCTGTGACAGTGTCCTGGGATCTTGTTAGGCAGAAGAAAGATCTTGTTTCCCAGTGCAGATAAAAACTCAAGATCAGTCTACATTACATCACGAGGAAACATAAGCATGTCAGGTGCTTTCACACATACATCCTCCATTCCCACATCTCATATTTGCTGTCTCTAAGTTGAGTTCAGAGTAGTCTTACTGAGTATTCATCACCTGATGATCTGTCTTTGTTAGTAAGCATGACTGGCCACAAAGCTTGAAGATCTTTTAGTTGAGAAATACACATACACACAAGAGCTTTCTATCCAGGGAGCAATGAGCCTTGTTTGTTAAAGATTGAATGTACAGTAATAACCAATGCAGGTTTTCATCGTTGGAGTAAGCCTGGGAGGTCCCCTGGATTGGAACAGGACAGAAAAGGTTAGCCACAGGGTAACACCTCTCGCACAAGCACAGAGAGGCTTTACAGCATTAACTATATGATACCTATCATGATCTATCCTAAAACAAAGTCATGTGGTAGTTACTAAAGAAAGCCAGTTTGTGTAGGATATTCTGTATTCTAAAGTGATAAATTAATCATTACTATATGTGTCAGAAAATAGATCTGCACTACAATTAACTACTCCTTTATTGTACAGAATGCCTTCTTTTCTTTTTTTCATTTTTTTCTTTGTCTTTTAAATAATAAGGGATAATGATTCTATTTAGCAAATGCTATCCTCTATCTGGACTGCCAGTTTTAATTGATTGTTTCTCACCCTGCCTCAAGGGTGGTGCAGCTGTGCTCTGTCCTGAGCTGGGCTGGATTACAAGTTTAGCTCTAGCCTGCTTCGCAATTGAATATAGATGAGTCTAATACAGAAGCTCGGACAGTAATTTCCCTAACTGTTTTCCTAACTTTGCTTGTTTTGCTCTCCATAGAAATTTGGTGGGTAGGAGGACACAAATTCTACTATCTTCACCATGGACACTACTGTGGATACTTTTACTATGGATACCTTTACAAAGCATTTTCCTAAACACCTCACTTGTAAGACTCCAGAAGTACCAAAATATAAGAAAATAGAAGTCACTGTACTAGTTCAGACCATCTCCAACAGCTTTCTGCTTTTGCAAGTGGCCAAGATGGTTCTTAGAGAAAATTCTAAACATGAGGGACAAATCTATAATGCTACCTTCCCTAATCACTTTATCATCTGCCAACAGTTAGAGCAAAATTCTTGACAGCTCTCATCTTTTTTCAGTAGCCCTCAGTAGATCTTTTGTTTCATAAACTTGCCCTATTTCCTTCCAAATCCACAAAATCTATTAGCTCTTGAACTCATGTAAGACACCCACAGCAACCTATGGTGCAGTGCCCCACAACTCACCTACACAGCCCACGAAGAACCATCGTTTTCTCAACACTTTGAACTTGTCACTTGCTAGCTTCATTTGAAGTCCACTAACATTTCTCTTGAAACAGACAGGCAATAGGAACTACCTATGGATCCATTTCTGGCCACTCATTATTTTACAGACCTCCATCATATATCCCTTCTATAGTCCTTAAGGTCTCCTAATCTACTTAATTGTTCCTTGCAGATAAGTTGTTTTACACCTTTATCATTCTTGTTGCCTGTCTCTGAGCCGTTTTTAGTCCTATTATATCCCCTTTGAGACACATGGAGCAGAACAATATGCCACAATGTGGTACTTACATACCACATGTATATCATAGTCACATATTCATGTGTTCTGTTTTGCCCATTATCCTTTTCCTAAAAACTCCTAATATTAGATTTAGATTTTCCAAGTCTATTGAGCACTGAGCCATTTTTCACAAAGATGCTTTCTATTATACCCCGAGATCTTGTTTCTTAGTGATAAAGTTGTATCAGCTCATCGTTTTATACAAAAAGTTCAACTTTTACCCATGTGTATTATTATCTACACTGAATCT
This sequence comes from Pavo muticus, assembly GCA_016647715.1. Lineage (NCBI taxonomy): Eukaryota > Metazoa > Chordata > Aves > Galliformes > Phasianidae > Pavo > Pavo muticus. The sequence goes on along the minus strand of JACDJE010000066.1, from coordinate 955,718 downwards.
TGTCAGCCATTTTATAAAATTGCCAAGAAAAACCCTCTTGCAGTTCCTTAGAGAACTGGACCTTGCTTCTGCTATCTTAACATTGTTTGCCTTTCTTTCCAAGATTTTTGATAAATACATTGTGCAAAATTGACCATAGCACACTTCCTTGTAGTCCTTGTAGATATGGGTCATGTTCTTGTTATGACAAATGATTGTTTATTCCTACTCTCTGTTTCCTCTCTTTTACCCAATTCTTTGTCAAAAAGCTTATGCTGAAATTCTCAGCTCTATATGAGCAGTTTTACTGATTATGGCAGCCAGTAGAACTAGTTTTCATCACTAATTTCTACCTGATATTGATTTTAAATAAAATCCAGCATTAGCTCTCAGAGGTTACTATCCAAATACAAGATATTAAGGCATGCAGCAAGTGAGCAATACTCCAAAACAAAGTTCATACTCTTCAGGACCATCCTCCCCCCTCACCACCCTCCTGTCTTTGGATGTAGTACCTAAGTATTACTTATGCTGGAAGAGGCCTCAGGAGTCCATACACTAGTCTAAGCATGGCTAACTCTGAGGTTAGTTCAGGTTACTTAGGTCCAGCCAAGTTTTACATATCCCCAAAGATGGTGAGACCACATATATTGAACCACATTAATTAACTGGAGTCATATTTAACTGGATGATGTTTTGAGGCTTTCCTTGTGGTTTTCTTTGGTGGTAATGTACCTCTTTCATTTCACAGTTGATATTAAACTAGCGCATTGAATAAAGCATACTAGGATAATGTTGGTATTTGGTTGCATAAAAATAGATATTTGCCATCTGAGATACTCTAGGAAAACACCAGTGTCTTCTATATCCTTTATTGTATTAGTCAGCCTAAACAGTATGCCTTAGACACCAAAGAACATCACAAACAGCACACAGGCTTATGTTTAGTCAACTAAACCATCTTAACTGATCACTATACTTCCCCCTCTCCCTTTTCCCTTTGTTAAATTCACTCTAGGCAAAAGAAATTTGGTTTTGACTTCTTCTGAAGTAGAAGGATGGCGATTCAATAACACCTCTCTGCTCACAACATCACTTTGATTAATAAATGGAGGCCAAAGATAAACGTCTCATTTCTCCTTTGGTGAAAGGATATAGCTTTTCCACTGCAAAGTTCACCCAAGTGTTTTACTCTTTTTTGTACCGAACTCCAATGCTTGGAGTAAAGGGAAGTAGAGATGCAGTTCTCAGGTCAGTGGGATTCCTATCCCAGGCTGAGGGAGAGGTACAGTTCTGCTTGTTCTTTCCCTGTGCAGAGGAATATTTCTCAACCTTTATCTCAAGCCTATGTCTCAGATCCAAACAGTATTATAGTAAAAGAAAGTGTGGGCAGCTTCTCAGCTACTTTACAAACAAGCTAGAAATGCAAAGGCAAAGGGGAATATGAAGGACCACAAATGGACTCTGGTAATATAAAGTTGTTAATATAAAATGAGCTGGTAGATATATTTTTTTCTGTTTTCTTCAGGAGTTAAAATTCTCATTGATGTTTAGTGCAGACATTTTCAGCACCAGCAGGAGAGCTGGTCATTTTTTTAACTGTGACAATCTACCTCAAACTCTGTTCTACTTTAGAAAATCAAACCTTTCTGCAAATGATATGTTAAATGAAGCCTGCATACTGTGAAAAGGGTTATATTGGCCTCTGAGCAACAGGGAAACAATTTCACATCAAATGGATTTAATTAAATGGAAGTTTGCATTTACTAATGTGAGTTGAACTGTGAAATAGTGAAAGAACAGAGTGAGAGTCTTTGTTCTGTTCCATTTGGTTATGCTAACAGAAACTAACTTCAGAATTTAGCTCCTTTACCTAACTTAACTGGTTAGAGTGGGTATTCCTTCCCATTTTTTGAATATCAGGAAATCTCTTTCAGAGAGTAGTTGTCTCTTAAAACAATTTTTCTCTGTTCCCCTCATTTAAAGTTCTGTGAGAACATTTCTATTCTCCAACATGGATTTATTCATGACCAGTCTTTGTCTCTGGTTTTTGTGACAGTTTTTTTTCCTGAGAGAAAGCAGCACCTGTCTTCTCCTTGATACCTGCCTTTATGCTTCATGTATGGAGAGCCACTCTATCATCTCCTCAGCCTCCACAGTGCCTACTGAGCACAATAAGTTATCTATTTCTGCTGTCTTTTTCTATCTCCTTCCAGACTGTGCCCTATTCAGGCCAGGTGACTGTCTCTTCTATCACAGAGTGTCTAAATCCCTTGAAATGAAGATTGCTCTTAAAAGATAAGCAAATGCTTATATCAACGGGAAACCACCTCTGTGGTTGCAGAAGTTAAGCTTTACACAGACTTTTATTTCCCTTTATAGTTGTCTAGGATCATGGACAAGGTCATTTTCTGCAGTTCATCTGGCATAGAAATAATCTTCAGTTCAGACTCAGAATGGAATTTCCTTTTGCTCAGCTTGGTAAAGAAATACTCTCACAGATTTCCAAGAGACCACTTTACAGAAAGAGTGCATGAGGATGGTAAGTTGTGATCTATCTGCAATATTTAGTCCTGTTTTTAAACTTAGCAGGATTCTACGGTTTGGAGAAAAAGAAACCACTATAAACCTACAAAATTACCGACAAAGCAATGATGATGATGATGACACTGAGATTTGTTAGCTTCTGGAATTATTTCCAAGGTTAATGATAAAAACCCAATTTATCACTTAGGTCTTCTAAAACTAGTCAAAGCACTAAAAAAAACCAAACCCACTTTAGGAAAACAATGCTCTATTATCAGGAAGATGAGCTGGATGACCTGATAAATCTTTTCTATCTCTGATCTTTTGGTCTGCTGAGAGCTGTGGGAGATGTTTTTCTAGGGGTATATCTTCCAAATCTTCCATTCTCTGGGAGGAGGCATTTCATTCTGGACAATTCTGAACTGGTGTTTTCATAACGTGTCACTCATAAGGATTTTTTCTTTATATTTTACTGACATATTTATATGTTTTGTTTTAAGTATATGAAGTTGTCTTCAAAATGCCAACATGTTCTGTTAACCTCTCAACAGAAAGCCAATAATTTTGCTGGTAAATTACAATATTTAGTTCTACACAATAAACTCTTTTTACTTATCTGCCTATCTTTAACAGTGCAGTAAGGAGAATAATGGATGAACAGACACCTGGCAACCACAGTGTTTGTCAGGTTGGATGGGGCTTTGGACAACTGGATCTAGTGGAATATATCCTTGCCCGTGGCAAGGGGTTTGAAACAAGATGATCTTTAAGGTCCCTTCCAATCCAAACTATTCTATGATTCTGTGTTTCCATGATTCTATGAAATCAGTGTAGAGATGACTTGATAGCAGTCCAGTAAGCTCCTAGTGTTAAAATGGTGTATTGAAGTCACTGAGTGAAACAGATTTACTCCTTGTTTTCACTTAAGCAAAAAGGGAATTGGGACCTTGCCATAGGTGTCATCTGATCAGCCTCTCTGAAAACTGTCCCAAGTACTACCAATAGACCCAGCAGAGCAAGACATGTTCCTAGGAAAAGTTTTTAGGTGATTAATAAAGGCAGCAGGCAGGAAAAATGGTGTCAGAGGAGGAAAAAGAAAATCCCAGATCCTTCTCTTGTCAGGAACCTTTGACTTAGATATAATTCTGAGAACAGTTCAAATAATTTCGTCTACGACACCATTATGGTAACATGTGATGGAACTTAACAGCCTGATCTAATAGCAAATTATCTTCTTGATGCAGAATTATAGAGGTAGTTCAAAAGTCCTGAAGAAAGGATAATGTTTTCCATTTAGTACTTAAGACTTTTTGAGTAGTTTTGATAGAACTCCATTATGTTGTTCCATTATTTCCGAAGTGAATTACTCTATGAATCTGGATGGCTGTTTTCAAAGCAATAATATTCCCTAACATAAAAGGCATCGAGAACCAGGCAGGGCTGAGGTACAGCTGTGCACATTGCAACTTTTTCATCTGGAAGAAAAGATTTCCTCACGTGAAAGGCTGTGTTTACTGATTTGCTTGTTTAAAAAAATGTAAAACAAACTAACAGTGAGACATCGTCTTTGCCTGGATTGGCAGAGCTAAATCCTGATTTACACAGCTGGTATCCTTTAACACAGCGAATGACCAACACTAATACTCACCAGCCTGCCTGTCAGGTGCTTCTTTTGTGAACATCTTTCTTCTTCTCTCTCTTCCCCTTAGTAAGTGTTTACCTGATAATAAAGCCCACAAATCCAAATGTTCCTGCTCAGCCACATCAGGGAAAGAGGAATTTACTTTATAGTCACGTTGTTGTCTGCCAATAACTTGCTTTATTTGAGTTCATCAACAGTTTTCTTACTGGCTTTGTAAGTACCTTTCTGCTGCCTGCTGCAGGCCTATTGAGGGGGAGACTGTGGTTTTTTGGGTCTGCAGATAGGAAAAGTCTTCAACCATATTCTTTGATGACTGAAAGATCCCAGACACTCTTCCTTACTTCCAAAACACTCAGCATGGTAACTACATGGCAACACATCTGAAAGGTGAGGCCCACCTGAACATATCTCATCGTGCACAGTCATGCATGATGGAGCTCATTGCTAGCAACTTAGGAGCAGGAAACACTTCCTCCAACTCCCACTGCAGGCAGCAAGTGGCCTGTGAATGCCACTTCTATTTTCCCTGCTGGAAATACCTCCCCATTGTATTGCTGCTTGGTCCTCAACTATGCAGTAGGCTGGCAAATGGAATGGGTAGTCTTAGCAATCTGATGATAAAAAGGAGGCAGCAGAGATGCTGGGTGAATTTTCTTTCAGTCCAACTTTGGGTAAAAAAAAGGTAATTTCTTACACTACTCAGTTCAATAAGCATGTTACACCTCAGCTCCGCTGTCAGAAATTGTATTTTCTGATGCTGATGTTTATCAAGAATGACCCACGCACAACCAATGCACCCCAGGCAAGACCCATGACATGAGACGTTTCTGTTTCTTGTTTTTTTTTTTGGTTTTTTTGTTTGTTTGTTTGTTTTCCTGAGGTCTTTATTTCTTCTGGTGAAGAAATCCACTCATACACTTACTTGTGTCCATACCACAGTTAGTACGGTATGAGTCATCTGTTAGCGTTTCCATCCATCTGAGCTGGTAATAGGAGAGTCTGTGATAAAACATGCAGGAATTTACCCTTATGTTGCCCACAGCCCCCACTGCTGTTCCCCAGATCTTAACAAGGCGCTGACACCAAGCACAAACAGGAGCCAGCCTTTAATACTATGCTGCAGTCACATTCATTACAGAAAAGGAGTGAGCAGCAGCTAAACAGAATCTAAACTGCAATAAATCACAAGAACCAGATGGCTTACTTATCTGAGGATCAGGGAGGAACTAAAGCCTGGAGTACCAAAGCTGCAACACTCCAATACATGGTGGACCATTAGCAGCAGCTACTACACCCAGAGACTGCAATGTCCAAGGCTGTGCCAGACTTGGTGGTACATCTGTGACAGTAGCAGGAGAAACAGCTGTTAACATCTCTGAAGCAGAGTTGTAAAGCATTGATATGTATTTAATAGAATTAGAAATGCTCATGTAAATCATGCCTCCCTTTTCTGTTAGGATGTTTTGAGAAGGTTGAGGAAGGAGTGCTATTCAGTGCTTGGCGAGGCCACAGCTGGAGTGCTATGTCCAGTTCTAGGCTTCCCAGTAAGAAAGACCTGGGCATACTGGAAAGAGTACAATGTAGAGCCACTAAGATGATGATGGGTCAGGAGCACCTCTTCTGTCAGGAAAGTCTGAGAGAGCTGGGGCTTTTCAGACTGAACAAGAGGAGGCTCAAGGGGGATCCTACCAATGTCTGTAAATATCTGAAGGGAGGGCACAATGAAGACAGAGCCAGGTACTTTTCAGTGGTGCCTAGGGCCAGCACAAGAGGCAGTGGGCACAAACTGGAACAGAAGAGGTTCTGTTTTCAACACCTGGAAGGACTTCTGTGCTGTGCTGATGCCTGGGCACTAGAACAGGTTGCCCAGAGAGGCTGTGGGGTCTCCTCCCTAGAGAGCTCCAAAAACTGCCTCAACATGGCCCTGGACTCCTTCTGTGGGTGTCCCTGTTTGAGCAGAGGTTGGGCCAGATGGACCCAGAGGTCCCTGCCAACCTCAGCCATTCTGAGATTCTGAGATTCTGTGGCTTGTCACAATCAGTCCTGGAGCTGAAGATTTAAAGGGCTGTTATGAAACCAGTCCTGGGCCCTCATGGCAGTTACATCTCCACGATGAAAGACAAACTTCAGGAAGGGCCTAAAGGCCACTCACAAGGCTTGGGCAGTGGCAGAGTCTTGTGGACGGCATTCAACAATGTTTAACCAATGCTGATCTAACGGAAAATGTGAAACAACTTCTCATTGGATGAGTTTCCTCTTCAGAGGAAATTTTGTCCAAGAGTGCGTGGTGACAGCACATCTCTGTCAGAAAGGCCCTGACAGGCAGAAGGCCAGAGCTGCTGATATTCTGCGGTAGAGGCATCTGTGTTTTGTACAGATGGTCCTGGCCTCCCTGTAGATTGCATGAGATTTGCAAATGGGCCCCATGGCAAATTTTTCAACAATGGGGTCTGCTCCAGCTGCTTTAATCTAGCAGAGCCCTGACAGCACCAGCAAAGGAAAATATATCTACACACCCACACAAATCTTTGTCTCTTTTAGCAAAATCAGTGGAAGCAGTAGTATCAGAATTCCTTCTTTTAACTAAAGATTTATCACCAAAGCAGTGGAAATACATATTTATCTATGCTTTTTTTTTTTTTTTTTTGCGTGACGAAGTTTGCTTCTTAGTATTTCAACCAACAATTTCTCTCTCATTTCTATATATTGTGCTACACAGCTGACATATTGCTAACCCCATGCCAAAACACAAGCTGTAATAATGCAAGCAGACCAGCATTTCAGAGAGTTTTTTCTCACTAACCTGTGTCTGACCTTTAATTGATAAACAGCAAAGTGGATCTGATAGCGGGGTGATGCAGAGGCCTTATATCTCTCTATAACTTCAATTGATTGCTCCTAAAATTGAGATAAAGTGATACAAGACTGCAGTATCTGATATAAGAAAACACATTACTTAGCACATGAACAGAATGCCAAGGCAGAACATGAAAAGGTTAGACAATTGGAAGAAATGGAAGGGAATGTGGAACAAAAATCTCTGTTCAGAGAACCACAGCCGGTCTATCAAAATTAGTCATGCAGTTGTCTACAGCTTTAAAATTCAGAGACTTGAGATTACATTTTTTCCATACGTTTTTCATGGGCTGAGTGCAGCAACAGTGAAGAAAGGTGTTACTACATGCATGATTTTATCCAAAGAAATGTCTGATGCAGTAATTTTTTTTTCAGCTACTACTGCTGTTATGAAAAAGAAGAATTTAGAAATATTGCTATAAATAGAAGGCCATGCTCATGACCATGTGCTGTGAGTCATTGCTGTTAATTGCTCAGATGTCTTTTCAAGATACCTGGGGATTCTCAACAGTGAGCAGTAGGATTAGAATTAGTTATTTAATATTGTTATTAACGTACACATATATATATATATGGTTATATATTGGTATATATAACTATAGAATTAGTTATTTAGCATTGTTATTAACGTATATGTGTATATATTGGTTTGGTTTTGTCCTGTGTACAGTTGCTCTGTATAATTAAAAGGAAGGAATTGTATCACATGTTAGAAGTGGCTAGTCACACGATATGGTGAATAATGAACTCAATGTGCAGAACAGCTGACAAATCCCCCATGCTAAGCTATATTGTATGCAAACTATTTGTCAGGTGCCTGTGACTAACAGATTGATTTTTCCAGAAATCATGGCCAGTTAGTGGACAGCTGACTAATCCAAAAAGAGGTAATATTTCTGATGTATGTTCTTAGAAATAAATTGCTTTCAGTGGTTTATTAAATACCATGATCTTGCAGAGGGAGTGTTTTGTTTCTGTGCCTGTTTTAGTTGTTCAGTCTAGGTTGTCTAGAATTAGAAACAAAGTACAGATAGTACTGATAGAGGTAGACTGACTTGGAGTAAGCGTCCAATTCAAAGCAGGTTAGACCAAGCCAAGAATAGCCTCAGTGGTCATTACTTTATTAAAAAAAATAAACAGTACAGGGAGTATCTGCAGCCTGTAATACAGTTGTCTATACTGTTAAATGAACGTGTATACCCTGGCCCCTGGCCTAATTCTGGGACGATTAATACCTTCCCAAACCATCTCCAGGTACCACAATTGGTACCTGGTAACTTGTGCAGTTAGCACAAGCCTGGGGCCATTCCTGGCAAGCTCTGTGCATGGAGTCATGTGATTGCAGGGACTTGGGGAACAAGTCATCAGCAGCATTGAAGCAGGATGTTCCACTCCAGCAGCTCTTACTGCCCAACAACATGATATTTAATCTACTAAACTGGATGTAACTGTTGTCCCCAGGAAAGCTTCTCACTATGCAAAAACTCCTCTGCTTCCCAGACAGTTGGAACACTACTTTCTTGTTATCCTCTGCCCAAGATCCTGAAATGGTCATGGTTTCATGTGCACCTTTATGTGTCCTTGAATTCTTGCTCGCTGTGCAAGGATGCTGTCTCACTCTTTTGCTAAGCTGACGTTTAGTTGCTTTTTGCTGAGCCCCACAGGTGAATGTGTGCAGATGTGCAAGGTTGGCTCTTTTTACAGGAGTCCATTTAAAAGATTTAGTGCTTTCTTCCTTCAAAAACCTTAAGGTAAGGAGAGTAATATCCAGTATGGTTTAATGTATCAGCCTGGAACCCATTATCACATTACCTCAGTCCGAAGGTACCCACACTGAATGCAGTACATCCCCATTTCACTTTCACCCAGGCCACCTTTGTTTAGGTCTTTATTTCCCCTTGTTACCATTCCCACAAACAAAAGGCCATTTACTTCACCCAAAGTACAGCCAAGCTGAGCTCTCGGGTGTGCAAATACCAGTAATAAATGATGAAAGTCACAAATAAATGAAAGTAAAGCTGTATTTCCTCCAACAATCAACCACTGTTTTGGTCTTGGATCAGTTGTATGGAGCATGCGCACAAGTAATGGCACAGTTTGGCAGCAACAATTTTCTCTGAGATCACATGATGGCCAGTGGTCTTGAACACTGGATTCAGTAAAGAATTTGTTGAAGTCCAAGACCAATTGTACTAAAATCCTCAGCCTCCATAGTGGAAAAAAAACCTTGGTTTCAAGTTTGCAGGGTAACCATTTCCATGTGCCTTCAGAGGGTACCTTTGTTTCAAAACATCAGGTTGGTGTGTAGGATGCTAAATCTAAAACCCACATCTTCCCTTCTCAGCTTCACCTGTCCCTCTCCAGGCCAGAAAGAGAGGACACAAAAGAAGACAGGATCAGGCATATATAGAAGAAGGAAAATCAGTTCTCCTCATAGCTTGGACCCCTTGCAGTGACTGACGGTGCTCTCCCAGTCCTCTCATTCTCTCCTCATAATAGAGATGCAGCAGTCCTGTCATCATATTGATGGCCTTCTGCTGGACTTTTTCCAGTAGCTCGGTGTTTCTAGTCCAGTGTTTGGCCATGCTCTGGGACCACAGTTAAGAAAGGTCCAATGTACTATGGCTGTAAGAAAGCCCTTTCCCTCACACCGGTTGCCCATGTCACGAGCAGGACTAACTAAAATCCTTGTTTACCCTGGCAAAACCTCAGGCAGACTGGAAGCATGCCTGCTTTCTCCTTCTGGTGAGCAATGCAGAACGGCTGTGTCATGGCTGCTGGAGATGCTGGCAAGAATAGAGCCTCTACAAAGAGCCATTGTATCCCATCCAACACAGACTCAATGTTTTGCTTCTTTATAGTTCACGTTAGTCAACAAAATCCATCAACCGATTAATTTATGCCTTGCAATGGGTGAGGTAATAGTGAAAGAAGCATGTCTTGTTTAATCCTCCTCTGTGAGGCAGGTGCCTAGGGGTTTAACGGAATAATCTCCTGTATATAAAAATACCAGTTGCCAGGTGCCCCACCAGCAGCAGGCTGGGGAGTGCTCGGCTGTAACTCCTTTCTGTTGTTTGTGCAGAGCCTCCATGGTCAGTGCCATCACCATCATGAGCTGCTTGTCTTTGGCAAGGCAGCTACTGGAATGTTCTGTACAAAGAAGCACCAATAAAAAGCTGAATGCAGGAATTTGTGCACCTCTTAGCCTTTGCTTGTGAGTGCAGAAAAAGACCTAATAGTTGGTACTCATTTCCTTGCATTACTTCTGAGGCTAAATTCTCGTCTTGCTACTCTGCAGGAGGAAGGCCACTGTGAAAACTAAAGAGTTGTACTTGATTTGCACCCTTATTAAAGAGAATTGAATTTCTTTCCTGAGGTTAACATAACATGGGGATTTTTTTTCTTTTCTCTTTTTTCTCTTTTTTCTCTTTTTTCTCTTTTTTCTCTTTTTTTCCTTCCTTCCTTCCTTCCTTCCTTCCTTCCTTCCTTCCTTCCTTCCTTTCTTTTTTATTGTGGGGGTGACTCTAGGCATTTGGAATCTTCTAGCATTTTTTTTTTTATCAGAACAATTTAAGGGAACCAAGTCAGTCTGTAAATTGCTACAGATTGTTGCTATGAATTATCCCAAAGCCTTTGTGCCAGCATATTGATTGCTTTAAAGTCAAGTGAAAATAGATGCACAGCTTAGAGGAGCCATAAAAAACCCTCTACAAGAGCAAAGGGATTATTCATCCATACCATTTAAAAATGTAGCTTGTAGGTACATGGGTATTATTAGTGAATAAGAATAAGTGCAGCTCTGACAGTTTCAAAATTGTGAGACATACACACAGCCAACTGTCTGCCAATTCCTTAAATAAACTAATTGTCTAGAAGGAAGCTTTTTCTGATTAGTAACAGAAGTTTCAGGTAAAGGCTTTTATTTCCTAGGAAGGTATAACAACTTGAGTTGTAGTCAGATTTTATAATAATAATGAAATCGAGGTTTTGTTTCAAATATTTATTAGATTTGTTACTGTGGCTGTATCCCTAATTTGGAGTGAGCTGTTTTATAATTTATGACTTACAATTGCATAGATTCTCAGTGTGCTGTGGCCAGACTTTGCTCCTCTCTCTGCCTGTCGACTCAATTGGTTGCTCTCTCTTCTATGCTAGAATAGCGCTTATTAGTTCTGATAGATGTTATCCTTTCAAGTTGTTGCTAGTTTGACTTTGCATCTGGGCTAAAAGGAAAATGTTTTGTGAAACTACAGCTGTGAGCATGCCCTTCAATGCAGATTTTAACCCTCGTGGCTGCTTTGCTTGATCCCACATTTACTGACTCCTCCATGTGCCATGTCTGCAGTTAGCATTAAGCAAGGGCCGAGTTGAGTAGCTCTGAAGCACACATTTCTAACATCCCCTACAACCCGGCCATGCTGGTTAATGAGAACATTCACAGCTAACATCTGAAAACTGCTTGTCAACCTTAGTAAAATAAAGCCAATCCTTGTGAAGAAGTCTACTCTGAGCAGAAAATGTCCTCTCAGGTAATGCCTGGTATCCCTACCAAACAGATAGGTGGTCCAAGATCAATGGCAGAGGAATGACTACAGAATCAAAGAATTGTGAACTGGTTGAGGCTGGCAGGAACCTCAGGGCCCATCTGGCCCAACCTCTGTTCATGCAGGGATACCCAGAGCAGGGGGCTCAGGCCCACATCCAGGCAGCTTTTGGAGTTCTCCAAGGAGACCCCACAGTCCCTCTGGGTTCTCTTGGCAAAACTCAGTGGGCCTCCTTCTGGAGGTCTCTGTGTGCAGACTCAAGAGAACACCCAGAATGCCAACTGAGACTGGGCACCAGGTATAACAGGGATGAAATTAGATGAGAGCAGCAAATCCTGCTTGACCAACCTATTGGCCTTTTATGATGGTGTCACTGCATCAATGGATAAGGTAAGAGCCTCTGCTGTGGTAGAACAAGGGGAAATGGCTTCAAGCTTAAGGAGGGCAAATTTAGGTTAGATATAAGGAAAAAGTCTATTATAGTGAGGGTGGTGAGGCACTGGAACAGGTTGCCCATAGATGCAGTGGGAGCCCCATCCCTGTAGACTTTCAAGACGAGGTTGGATCATGCCCCGGGCAACCTGATCTAGCTGTGCATGTCCCTGTTCGTTGCTGGGGAGCTGCACTAGATGACCTTTAGAAGTACCTTCCAACACTAAGGATTCTATGATTCTATGGTTCTACAAGAGCAATTCCATTCCGGAAACCCACTTAACTGAGTATCCTAGCAAGCACTGTATGTTTTGGAGGGACTGAGCAAGACATTTGCCCACAAGAAAAGTTGCTACTTGTCAGTATTTGGGAAAAGAAGTGTAAACACGTTGAAATCACATGAAGGTTGCTTTTGAGCCCTTCCAAAGCATGTATTTCCCGTTAGTATTGGATATCATTGTTTTTTGTACAAAAAATGTTTCTAAATTTTATGACACTCTTTAAAGTTAATATCTTATTTTAATGAGTTCCTCATGCTAATTGTGCGTTGCCTGTGAAAAAAACAATCTTTCATCAGTTTCTCTGAATACATTTGCTATGCCAGTTAAAGGACTTTCCACAGTAGTTAGTTTGCATGCTCCAGGTTGGAAATGGCTGCAATATATTTGGAGGAGTGATCTATTCATAGGTCTGTAAATCGGGAATTTATGAGTTCCTTATTTTTTTTCTCATAGTTGCCCAGAAAATGCGCTTTATTAAGCAATCCTTATCTTCCCTGTTGTTCAATCTGTACTACTTCGGCATGCACATACATGCACTTTGGTGTCCATGCTGAACAAGGGCAGACCACTGGGCACAGATCCCTCCGAGCGCTCGCAGATCCTCTCAGAACAGCCCGTTTTGTTTCCAAGAATTGCAGGGAGAACAGGTTCAGCTGGTTCCCTGTGTCAAGTTAAACCAACAGAGACTGGTATTTGTTTTCCTTCACATTAATGTGTTTAGTGGGGCTCAAAATCAATCAGGAAAGAGATGTTCAGAGCTAAAATACACAATCTTTTTTTAGTGTGGTTGTGTTGGGGATTTTTGTGTTGGAAAAAGCCTTTTGGCTTTGATACCTGGCTGCTTCAGATTTATGGGTATTTTGGAGGGAATTTGTCAGAAAAAAAAAAAAAAGGTATTTGGCAGGGAAAATTTTTGAAGTAAGACATAATAATTAATCTTTATTTATTCAGGTTGCAAGAATGTTAAGTGTTTATTCCATACATTATTTAGAGGAGTTACTGGCTGCATGTTATGGTCTGATTGTGTTTTGTTTCTCCCAGTTTTCTTAGCCTCAGCTGATTTGATACTGGCCAATTACTACCCACACTGCCTTAACCTTTCTTTGTGCTGACCCACTGAAGAGAAACAGTGACTCCACGATAGATTATTGCACTTCAGAAAAGCTGTTGTAAACTAAATGATGATGCATTGTGTATTCCCTTCCGGCATCATAGACAATGGGCTACCACTTTCGCTGGGCTGCTGCTGTCTTCACTGTATTTAAAATTTAAGGAGATAATTTTGGAGCAGGATTGTACACCTAGAGGTGGCACCAAAGGCACTGAGGGGCTCAAGTTGCTTCATGATGAGGAAAATGAATGGCAAAAACCTCTGAATTCAGACTGAGAGCCCCTAAGTGCTGAATAATCTCGAGGTCAGCTGTTAGGACAAATGTGATTGAATTCTCCAAGATGGTTAAGAAAGCACAGAGAAAACCCAGAATCTGAGTCTTACTATGGCTTGTGATTGTCACAAAGCCTTGAAAACTTCTCATTTATCTGCCATCTTGACTTTGGAAATCTCAAAGCATACCACCTGTAGGAAACAACAGGCTGCTTCCATTTGGGCTATGGTAGAACCAACACCTGCAGATGTTTGCAAGGTGCTTTGGCAAGGGGGTTGAACTAGATGATCTCTAGATGTCCCTTTCAGCCCCTACAATTCTGTGATTCTGTGATTCTGTGAAGGATAGGAAGACGGGTTTCTCATTAAGACCCAGGGTGCCTCCCAGAACCTCAGGCTCTCAGAGCTTAGATTGATTCAAAGAAAGGTCTGTGCAAGACCTCTGCCATTCCTGAATGATAAAAACGGGGAAGGAGCCAGTGACTGATTGTGCTCAGGGGCCTCCAGCCAACCTTTGCTCATTCCAGTAAGGGGATTCAGGATAAGCAAAAAGGCTGGTTTGCCCATCAGTAGTGACCAGATGAGGATTTTTGGAAGAGCCTATGGCCTGATTTCCTCCCTCCACATTCCTGCCCCTGCTGTTGTTTCAGTAGTTCAGACAAATGGTTGGATACGTTTGAGTGAATGGCCCTGCAGTGCTAAGGTGGTGCTGCAGTAGTGACTCTTGTGTTTAGGTATTTGCAATAGGAGGAAGGGACAGGAGAAAGAAAAAAAACAAACACAAGAATGTGTGAAATGCTGCTTCTTTTTTTCCTTTTTTTTTCTTTTTCTTACCAAGTCTTTGTTACAAAAGCCATCAGCTGTGCACCAGGCAAACCTACAGCCCTGCGTTATGCCATGCAGCTTTGCAAATCCCCTTGCATGGAGAGCAAGGTCCTACTCAGAACATTGAGAAGGTCCAACTGCAGCATTCCAATCAACTTGCCTGAGATATTGACTAAAATTGGCTTAAAACTGTGCAGGCATCACTGCTGCAGCCCAAGTTTTGGTTTTGATCACACACATGAAACCTCATTTAGGGGATATTTGGATTGGAAATAAGGAAAAAGTTTTTTATTATAAGGGTGGTGAGGCGCTGGAACAGGAACCGAGAAAAGTGGTGGATTCCCCATCCCTGGAGACACTCAAGATCAGACTGGATGTAGCTCTGAGTACCTGATCTGGCTGTCCTGTTCAGTGGAGTTGGACAAGATGACCTATGAAGGTCTCTTCCAACTCAAATGATTCTGCGATTCTTTGATTAGGGCTGCACAAATGTAAATGAAGGTAGGGTTCAGCAAGAAAGGTGTTATGCAGAATGGACCACTACAGACTTCATGGGACTGATGGGGGTCAGCTCTTGGGTGCTGTACCAAAAAACTACCCCTGTGTGTGCTCTAAGCCTACAAGGGTGTTTCATGAGCCTCTAAAACCTGTGCAATGAGCCTCCAAAAGCATAGGCACAGTGCAATGAAGTTGCAATACTTTGTGCTCAGCAGTGACTAAAAATACAGAGGTGGTGGTCCCCAGGGGTCAGTGCTGGATCCAGTCTTGTTCATCATCTTCATCAGTGACCTGGATGAAGAGATAAGAGTCCACCCTCAGCACACTTGCTGATGATACAAAGCTGGGAGGAGTGGCTGACACACTTGAAGGCTGTGCTACCATTCATCAAGACCTGGACAGTTTGGAGAGATGGGCTGGGAGGAAACTGATGAGATTTAACAAGAGCAAGTGCAGGGTCTTGCACCCGGAGAGGAATAACTGCATACATCAGTATAGGTTAGAGGATGACCTGCTGGAGAAGGAGCTCTGCAGAGATGGACAGCAGTGTTCTGGAGGACAACAGGTTGGCCATAAGCCAGCAGCGTGCTCTTGTGGCCAGGAAAGCCAATGGTATCCTGAGGTGCATTAAAAAAAGCGTGGCCAGCAGGTCGAGGGAGGTGATCCTCCCCCTCTACTTTGCCCTGATAAGGCCACATTTAGACTACTGTGTCCAGTTCTGGGCTCCCCAGTTCAAAAAAACAAGGATTTCCTGGAAGGAGTCCAGCGGAGGGCCACAAAGATCATAAAGGGCCTGGAGCATCTCCCATATGAGGAAAGGCTGAGTAACCTGGGTACGTTCAGTCTGGGGAAAAGAAGAGTGAGAGAGAATCTGGTCAATGTTTATAAATATCTAACAGGAGGTGGGAGCCAAATGGATGAGGCCAGGCAGTTCTTGGTGGTGTGTAGCAATAGAACAAGTAGTAATGGCCTAAAACTTGAACATAGGAAGTTTGGTACTAACATATGGAAGAACTTCTTTATGGTAAGGGTGACGGAGCACTGGTACAGGCTTCCCAGAGAGGTTGTGGAGTCTCCTACTATGGAGATATTCAAGATCCACCTGGACACCTATCTGTGTGACCCATTGTAGGGTACCTGCTTGGTACTCGATGATCTCTTGAGGTTCCTTCCAACCCCTGCAATTCTGTGATTCTGTGATTCTCTGAGCTATGCCATTCTCCTCAATTATAGATATCTTTGTAACTTGAGGTAACAACCCAGGTATCAAATACAAACAAGGGTTGTTGTTTTCTTGTGCTTTTTCCCCAGCACCAGAACACTAAGCTTACTCTAGGGTGAAAGGACAGGATCAACTTGCCAGAGAACCAGCCAAAATCTGAAGTTATTCAATTGAAACCAATAAAGGGACTGGGATCAAAATCTGGCCTCATGCCCAGCTCTGGAGTCCTTTCTGAACAGACTAAGGAAAAAATCACTGTGGATTGCAGACAGTTTCTGCAGCAGAAAGTGGAATTTGCCAGGGAAGCAAACTTCTCAGCACATTTATAAAGCTTTTGAGCAACTTAACTTGCTCACTGATGATTGGAGCGCCTTTAAATAAACACCTGAACTGTAATGAGCTTATGTGTTAAATGAATGAGTGTGGAAATTAGGACATGAAATATTTGCATAGCAGCCAGGAGATAAATGTTGGGGGCAGTTCAAGCTGAAGAATAGTATCCATTGTTTCCAGCAAGCTAGTTTTCATAAAATAACATGGACTTTCTATACACAAAATGCTCATATCAGCAATGTCTATAATAACATGTGGCAAATTGTTAACAAGCAATGAATATGGAGCAGGAAAACTCAACCCTAGAAAAACTGCAAAGGATTAAACCTAACCTGCAGTAAATCTCTATATTTAAAAGATCTCTGTTCTGTATATTTTCTATCCAGCATTAAGTAAGTGCAAATATATGCTGGTGAAAGACACTGGATTTTCATTTCAGAATGACTAGAGTTTATGCATATTTATACACATGCGGAAATACAGACATTAATAAATTACCTCCTTAGGTCAGGAGGGTTGCGATAGCTAAGGATCCCATTAAAGGGCATGGCTATGAATAGTTTGAGGTCCAGTCTAACAGGGTTGGCTTGTAGTATGCCCTAAGTAATACAATTAGTCACAAGCAGAGGAAGTCATCCTTACTCTGGTACCATGTGGGCCAATTTTCCCCATGTGAGATATAGCTGCCAAAAAAACAGACCTCCAAGACTGTTTGGTGAAACTATAATTCATTCTGCCTAGAAAAAAAAAATGTTTCAGGAGCAATGATGGCAAAGTGACAAACACCACAGGGAGCTTTAGGTCCAAAGAAGGGAGGAAAAGCCTGCCAGGTTTGCCTCTTGCTCCCTGTGCATATGCTCTGGGCCACTGTCACACACAGGCAAGTGGGCTTTGTGCACAGGGGCTGACCTGCTCTGCTGGTCCTTATGTTCCTGTGACTCCTTACAGACAACTGCTGCAGAAATTGTGCTGCATTGTTTCAGAAACGAGTATCTGGAAGGCCAGGTCTCAATTACATATTGTTACTCCGGATTTATTACTGAATTATCAAGGCTTGGCATCTTAAATCAGTCTATGGATACCCAGGACCTCCCTCCTCCTGGCTTCCCTAAAACTCCTCATGAATTCATCAGGACCTCAGTGCCAGTGAGAGTGGAGCAAGGTGCTGAACATTTGCCTGAATGCTCTCTTTGTCCTCCCAGTCAGTCTGTGTCACACCAGCAGATGCTGAGAGCAAAAGGCCAGGCCCCAGGTGGTCTGAGCTGCAGCAGTTCCATGGCAGTAAGCAGAATGATGCCAGGTTAAATCACTCCACAGATTGTATCATCATGACCGAGAGGATTATTATATGTGTAGTTTCCTCCTGCTGTCCAGAAAAGCTCTCTGTTCTTTCTGTTTTTCGTACTACCTTCCTCTTTCATTTTACTCTTCCAAGGTCATCTTTTGATAGGAAACAAGTGGCTAGATAACAATATGATACGTGTGGCAGAAGGCAGCAAAATCAGATATGCTGTAATATGGCTATATGGCAGAATACTATTTTCCAAGGAAATCTGTGTTTGTTATTTAACCCCACTCCTCCACTCTGCCCACTCACAACAAATACTGCTTCCTATTTATAGAGAGTCTCTCCTAGCAGTCTTTTCATGTCTCACTGTCTTATTTCCAGTGGGTCTTGTAACAGCTCTGTGAAAAATGTTATCACTCCCTTTTAGTCCACTGAGAAGTAAGCAGAGATCCAGAGCCTGAGAGATAACACAAGCAACTACCTCCACCTTTGAAGAACCCTTGAAGAGCCACACCAATTGACAAGAAGAGTTTGGGACAGCTCTGGGAACTAATCCCAAGTCTTCTTCAGTTTTGAGTCCCTCACTATAAGAAAGACTTTGAGGCACTGAAGCGTGTCCAAAGAAGAGCAGTGAAGCTGTGAAGGGTCTGGAGCACAAGTCCTGTGGAGAGTGGCTGAGGGAACTGGGATTGTTCAGTCATAGAACAGGAGACTCAGGGGGTACCTTATTACTATCTACACCAATCTCAAAGGAGGTTGTGAGGAGGTAGGAGTCGGCCTCTTCTCCCAGGTTGCAGCAATAGCATGAGAAGTAATGGCTTTAAGATGTGCCAGGGGAAGTTCAGGTTAGACATAAGGAAAAATTTATTCTCAGAAAGAGTGGTGAAGCATTGGGACAGGCTGCCCAGGGAGCTGGTGGAGTCACCATCCCTGGAGGTATTCAAGAAATGTTTAGATGAGGCACTTACGAACATGGTTTAGTGGGCATGGTGGGGATGGGTTGATGGTTGGACTAGATGATCGTAGTGGTCTTTTCCAGCTTAATGATGATGTGATTCTATGGTTCTGTAAGTACATGATTTGTCCCACCTGTCAGCTTTTCATAGAGGTGACGCCTTTCTTTTCTGGGACTACCCATGGGTCTGTCCCACAGGTTGTAAGTGCAGCAGGACTAGTTAAACTCATTAAAGAAGGGCAACTGCACCTGCTAAGGAAGGCAGGAGGGAGCAGGAGGTGTTTTTCCTTCCTGTGTACTTGCTCTTTGGTAGGGTTTGCAGGTTAAACCATTTTAGAGCCTGACAGATATTTTGATTCTTCTTAGTTTCCAAAATGAAAGTAGAAGAGTCAGGCACACATATCCACCCAACACAAAGTTTCACAAGTGTTCTGAGCAGGCAAGTTTCAGTGACTGTTATTATGGGAAAGGTGTGTGAGTGTGTGTGTTGCAGTGTACAGGTGAACAGGAATATAATGAGGAAAACCTGGTTAGGGCAGGGGGAGCCCCAAAATAGAGTTGGACTGGGGGTGCCAAGCTAGAGCTGGGAATGGCTTCTGATTGCTCTTATGCCCAGGGAAAACAGGCTCAGTACGTTCCTGTAAATACACAGAAATATATTCAGCGTCCCCACCCCCAATATATCCTCCTAATTACAAGTGCCTATAATGGTTCAGGCTTTGTCAGTTTATTCAGATCAGAATAGATAAGAATATCCTTCACATTTCTATTTCCAAACTGATGTATCTAAACATTTCACAGCTGGCCAAGTTGGTGATTTACTACTTTTTTTCTCCTGGTTTGTATCCAGATATTAATTTCTGCTCTTCAGTTATTCCATTCAGCAAGAACACTGATAAGATTTTCAAAGAGATCATCTTGGGAGAGCTTTGCATTAGAACATCAATATCTCATCCCCTGCAAGAACTGTACTCAGAAGAAAATATAGGAAGTATAGTCTATTCTTCATACTTCCGCACCTTAGGGAATCAAGCAGGGCAAACCGCCGTGCCAGGCCCTTTCTTGGAAAGCATCTCTAGACTTACCAAACTTGAGTGTTTCTCTAGTGCCTTTGGCACTTAATGCAACTTCTTTACGTTCCTAAGGATCCCCACAACAATCCCTGACACAGGCATGTGTGAACATACATACTCAAAAGTGCATACTCTCCTATCGCTTGGTGCATAAAGATCAGCAGATGAGCAAGGGCAAAATGTTAAGCAATTATGTTTAACAACAGTGGTGATAGAGTAATGGATATGCTGGTGATGGGGAACAATACTGGTGCAACTGAGTATAACTCATATATCCTTCTGCATTGCACTGGAGACATAGTAAAGAAGCATATATATGAAATAAAGTCATGTTACGTGTAAAGTTATCTTATCCATTTGTGGTGTAGCAAACCCTGTGAAGCAGGCAACTCATAGACTGCTTTGTTGATAAAGAAAATGGAATGGAAGGGCCTTGTAAATTATTGATATCACATATTGCATGTGAACTTTTGACACCACTGTCTCCCTGCTGTTGTTCACTGCATGCCATAATCCTTTCCTTTCCTGCCAGATTTCAATTTGTTCATGTAACCCTTGCAATTCCTCCAGCAACAGAATTCAGCAGCAGCATAGATTTTGTACAAGAATTGTATTTTATAAATCATTCCTGCATTTAGCCTTCTGGAAGGCAATCACTTAACATGTTTTAGCCTCTCTCACATTGATTCTTGGGAGTTTAGAGGTCTAAGCTTCAGTAACAGGATCCTGTCTTTGGAAAGAATAAGAAGCTCCTGAGAAGTGGAGAAGCCAGACCTCCAAAGTCCTCAGGTGTGAACAAATTTTTCAGAAGAGCTCAACTGTCTTTAAGCCCCTGTATAGGGGTCAGATGTTCAAATGTGCCCAATACCTCAATAGCTCCCACTGTAATCCTTTTCACTAGATTTTAAAAGCCCATGTATTGATTTATTTGAAACCTCTGGACTCAGTAGTGAGAGTAGAGCTCCAAAAAATTCAGCAGTATTTTATCAACAAAGCCTAGTAAAGAATAAATGTTCCATTTTGAAAGTAAAGAAATACCTAACATAGAAAATTCTCCCATTACTTTTTCTGTTTCACTTTACTGGGAGCTACTCCAAGTTGGTACCAAGCACTGACTGGATTTTTTCTGTTAACTTTTGAATAAATACAAAAATATCTTGATAGTTTCCAGGTTAGAGATTATCAGCAGCTGCGTTGATTTCAAAATTTCATCTCAGGCAAAACATAAGTACTGTCTTAGTTTGAAGCAAGAATCTTAAAGGCCACCATTGCTTGTTGCAGCTATTGTTATGTTACAAGTCTGATGTCCTTGTTTTGCTTCCTTAGATGAAATTATATCATATCTGGCTGCAGGCTGTTCCAAATCATTTGATAAATGCCCTAGTGCTACTTATTATCTTTTCATTGCTCAATATCATACAGTGAACTGACTGAAAGATAAGAGTGGCAGAGACTAAAGATCAAAGCCCAAAGATCTGCTAACCATTTAGTATAAGTTTGATAATCAAAATCTTGTATGGCATGAGTTCAATAACCAGGTTACCGCCCGCCCTCTTGTCCAGGATGTTATGTCCCAAAAATAAAAATCTTCATGGATTTGTATATAAGGTTATACCTAGGTTTATAGAAATTCATTTGGTACCAAATTTTAATAATTTATCTTATATGTACCATTGTTTCATATCTACACATTTTACAACCATCAGATGACCTTGAAATTGAGTAGAAAGAAGACAGCCTAATATTATACCTCCTCACACCAAAGACACACTCTGAGTAATGCTTTGGATGCGGAGCATCACCAAGGACCCTTACAAAACAAGAAAGCTGCCTAAGTAGAAATAAAATTGCAATTTTTATCCCCACTGCAGAAATCCTGGAAAGGAATGGAACTGTTGGAATTCCCTCACAATCCATGAGAAAAAAATGGCTGAGGCAATAAAAACTGGGTGCTGAAAGTAGCAAAACACTGCAATTCAGTTTTAAGTATTTTTGTGAGCAACGTATCTGGCTACCATCTAGCTGTTTAATCTAAAATGACTTTGGTGACCTACTCAAATAAGCACATTTTTTTCCTGAAATGTAAACGACAGGAGAGACTGTAGTAGATGAGTGGTTACATCAAGAGAGATAGTGAAGTATTAGTGCAGGGCTCTGCTGAAATTTGTGTGTGATGCAGTGTATAAGCCTAGCTAGCCATATTCAGGAGTGCAAATTTCAAACTGGAATGGACATAGACAAGGGCACTTAACATTGCCAAGGGAACCTGACTCACTAGAGGAGAAGTAAGTACCACAGAGAGTATCATTGTCTCTGCTAAGTCTGCAAGACAGTGAACACCATCAAGGAATAAAACAGACTAGAGACAGTCTGAGGCCCATATTACGGCTGAGCACTAGGAGTGCCAAAGGCCTCTGTCACTTGGTAATTGGTTTGTCACTTCATTTTGGAAAACTAAGTTGCTCAGCTGCAATTCAGAGGTGGACGGAGAGCCATCAAATTCCTCTGAAAGACTAATGCACCACCTGGACAGCTCAAGTCATGTTGGGCAGAGCTGAGAGCACAGGAGGGAGCATGCATATCCCACAGTAGCACCTGGGCTCACACAATAGACTGACAAGTTAGAAGTGCATATCCTACAAAGTTTTCCACCAGAGATAGTGT
Source organism: Pavo muticus (assembly GCA_016647715.1). Lineage (NCBI taxonomy): Eukaryota > Metazoa > Chordata > Aves > Galliformes > Phasianidae > Pavo > Pavo muticus. The sequence goes on along the minus strand of JACDJE010000066.1, from coordinate 933,216 downwards.
AAATGGTGCTCTTATGTCTTTCAGAAATGAGGAAACCACTCTGTGATAAAGCTGGGAATGAGGAACATTCCCGACTTCTTTCTCTGGAGAGCAACTGCCGTACAACAAGCAACAGGGTCTAAAAGTGGTGTGTTTTTCACCCTAAGAATTATTATATGAAATACACAAACGAGCATTGAAAATAGGTCCTAGAACCCAGCAGTGCCCATGGTACAGCACTGTATAATGATTTCTCAACAAGACATTCCAGAAGTATTAGGGGGGAAAAAAAAAATTGATAAAGTATGGGAACTCTGAATGTAATAACAGGGATATTAGACACACTGGCCAGAGGGGTTCCTTGTTCCTTACTGGGGTCTGTTTTTCCTGTTGTTCTGTCCTTTTTATCCTTTCCTCTGTACTGGTGAGAGCATTCACCACTTCTGCATACATCTGCCTTTCCATTTACTCTATTTTCTCTAGATGAACACAGACTATTGAAAGTGGAAGGTATATTTTTGTGCTAGTCACTTCATTCAAATTAACTTAAAGCTTATTGAGAAGTGGGGTCAGAATAAAAGTGGAATGCAACCTGCAGAATCATAATAAAAATGCCTAATGGCTTCTATAGGACCTATTTCAAGAAGGGAAGATGATTGATAACTCACTGAATATTCTAACTGGCATACATTTTGTCCCTGCAAGAACTTAGCCATTTTACATGCCATGCTCTGTAGAAACCCGACAGGATTTCATCCTCTAGTATCTAAACTGAAGGCAATACATATTCTTAGCACATAAGCAATAAATAGGAAACATTCAAAAAGATCAGTTCTTATGGGATACCCATTAGTTCCCACAATAAAAGAACACAAATCAAATCCAGCAGCTGAAGAGCAGATGAATGAATGATTATTCTGAGCCTCTAATGAAATGATACTTTGAAAGGCATTAGACAGATTGATTAGAGCTCAGCTGACCAACAAAACTGCCCATTCTGTCTGCCGTTATAATGAATCTGCCTAAAACTCTTTTCTTCTAAGTGTGCATTGGTGTGTACATTCATGCGGGTGTGTGTGTGTGTTTGTGTGCTTTGTAATTACCCACTGCTGTTTCTACATAGTGTAAAAGAGATCGATGCTTTAGACTTCTCTTTGAACACACTTTCCTGGTAGAACTCCTGAAGTGATTCATTTTCAGTACATCTGACAGTCATTTCAATTAACTCATTTATCAGTGTATTTACAACATGCAGAGAGAAATAAAGATCCTGCAAAAGAATGAAGTAAGATGAATCAAGCCTCTCACCTAGATTAAAAAAGAAGCAGAACTTAATCATTACTACAAGTTAATACTGAAGCTAAAAGCATAGTAAGAATACAAATGAAGATTGGATTCTGACACCATTAAGGAGGATATTTAGAGAAACGATCGTTGGGATTAAAAAGAAAGCAAGATCAAGATTTTCTGCTGTATAAATGTTGTCGGTTCCATTAGCTTCAGCAGAACCATGCCAACAGCCATTAGTGATGAATCTGACCTGCAGTCTCAGAACCTGTACATTTTAGATATACAATCTAACGTTGAAACAAAGGTTTACAAACTGTTCCTGGAAAAAAAAGGCAAATGCAGTCTTGCACATGGGCTGGAAAAAAATCAACAGTAGAGGCTGGGATCTGGCTACAAAGCGCCACTGCTGAAAATGATCTGGGGTGTTGCTGGACAATAAGCAGAATGTGAGTCTGCAACACAGCCATACACTGAAAAATGCCAACTGCATTAGCAAGAACACAGTTGACAGTTTGAGGGAATTTCCCCTCCATTTTGCTCTTATGAGGAGTACGTATCTGGAATACTGTGTTCAGCTTTGGGCTGCCCAGTACAAGAATGATACCATCAAGCTACAGTCCATCAGAGACTGTAATATATGAGAGGCTGAGTTTGTTTAGCTGTAAGAAAAGAAGTCTAAGGGAAACAAGTTAATATCTTCAACTAGCTAAAAAAAGCTTAAAGAAGAAATGAGATTAGACTAAGAGGTGATAGACACAGCTTACAGCAAATGAAAATTATAAATATCAATTAGCTATAAGGGAAAAATTCTTCAGAGTGGAGGTGGTCAGTCATTACGAAAGAGGCTCAGAGAGGCTATGCAGTCTCAGTCCTTAGATATATTCAAAACAAGATAGAAAAAGGCCCTCTGAGACCTCATTTGACATTGAGTTCACCCTGCTTTGGCCTCTGGAGGTTTCTTTGAATTGTATCATTGTATGATTCTAGAATCAAATAGGAACAGGGTATAGGGAGAAAATCAGAATTGTCAAGACACAAAATGTGATTAACAAATCAAGAAACATATAAAGCAGTCAGAAAAGAAGTGTCTAAGTTGGATATTGACCTAGACCCAAAGAATCATCATTTGGTGATTCATGGGCCAAACAAAGACAAACTTCATCTCCCTTTGGTAATTTAATCTCTGCAGGCTTCTTGTAGTGAGGTAAATGGAGAACAAAATAACCTTGAGCTCTAGTCGCTCTAGTCACACTATTTATTCATTGCTTATTTAAGACATAGCAACCTATTGTATATGGCTGCAATTTGTATAGCTAATCATATAGAGCTACAGTTACACATTGTGGTTAATTGCCAGAATATACATCCTCTGAAGCCATTAGGAGTGTTACCACTGATTCATTTGAGGTGTCTAATTTAGACATCCAAATTATCTGACTCGTCTCAGCAGGCTCTTCTCAGCAGGCTCTTCTAATTTTGCTCTTCGGAGAGGCTTCTCTCTAGCACTTACTACACAGAGGTCTTGGGGAGACTGACCTAAGGGAGATACCCAGTGCCAGGTTCCATAAATACCATCCTTTCTTTCCTCCACGATGAAATGAGGATGGTAATAATTGCCTACTCTCATATTCTGTGTGTGAGTCAGTTGGTGTAAGAGCAATTTAACAGCAGGAATGCTAATATATCCATGCCATTTGGCCAGGTATTGGAAGATTAGAAGAATTAACTGGAGGAAGGATTGCTGACCATTAAAATGCCAACTTTTCAGCAACATCAGTTAATATGGTAGTTTTACGGCTGTATGAATGCCTTGTTAAAGAAAGAGTTGAAAGGATGATCAGTGAAACTGGAGTTTGCAGAAAACTATGTGAAGGTATGAAAAACTAAAAAATAAAAAATTGAACAAAGGAAGATAATCTGTACTGAGAAGGCTTCAATGAATATGGGAGCATGCAGAGTTCTTCTATCTTTGATTTATGGTTGCTGAATGGTGGTTACACAGGTACTCAGGGGTTTATGAAGCATCAAAAATATTCCGAGAATCACATAAAAGAAAACAAAAATTTTAGGGTATATTCAAGACACAACATGTGGTCAGATACAGCAGATGAAGCACATATACATTCATATATATTCTACATGTTCCGTTCTACTAAAATAGATTTGCTGCTGCTACTTTATAATAAATGAATGTGGCTGGAGGAGGGATACAAATATTTCTTTTCTAGAATGGAACTACCAGTTTGGGGAAGAGTGAGAAATACAGAGAAGAAAGAGTTACAGATGGGGAGATCTAGTTGGGAAAAGATTAATGATCACTTTGGTTAGGTCAGTGCCAGTGAAGACAAAGAACGGGATTAAAAACGACTGCGGATGGGTAACAGGAAAGGACCTCCAAAGATTGATTGTAAGTACCACATCTAACATTTGTAAGGCTGAAAGCAAGGATTTCTGACAAATGCAAACTAAAGCAAGGCTATATTTTATGAAAATACGCCATTGAGAAGTAGCAATATGAAGGAAGGAAGAAGAACGGGAGAAAAATACAGGCAATATGTTGGAGTGGTGACAGTAAACAATAGGGGGGTAGACAAGAATTACAGGAATGAACTGCTGGATATATTTGATAGAATCATAGAATCACGGAATGGTTTGGGTTGAAAGAGGCATTAAAGGTCCTCAAGTTCCAGACCCTCTGCCATGGGCAGGAACACCTTCCCGTAGATCAAGTTGCACAAAGTTCCATCCAACCTGGCCTTGAAAGCCTTTTATCTGATAAGTGATATCTGATATCATCAAGAATCTGTGAAGTTTTGTGCAAAGAGCAAAGTGGATATCAGGGCATGAGAAATGACCTGCCCCCAGTGTATTATGATTCACATGAACGAATCTCAATAAGCTTCACCAGAGAGGTAAAATGAGGATAACTAAGAGAAGAATTAAATCCAGAGCAGAAGAAAACAGCTATGGGGGCCTATGTAGACTGCTGCTGAGATAGCTGTTGCTGGAGCTGCATTGCTGGCTGAGAGCTCCATGAATGGCTCTTGCCAGTCCGGTGCTCTGGGCAGTGCAAACCAGATCCAGTTCTCATGGTTTCATCCATTGGCCTGATTCTCTTCATCTAAGATGAAATATTTATTGATTATGCAGCTGCAGGAGTTATTGCATGAGTTATCTTCAGGCTTTCAAAACACTGGTGTCATACAGACAACCAGCAGAGATGGACCCTTTTTTACCTAAAGCTGGACAGGTTTGGCACAGACAGGCCATGTGATCAAAATGATGAAAATCCTCCATTTGCCATCCATCCTCAGGCTGTGTTGAGTTCCTTCTGGTTGTCTGCAGAGCCTGCTTCACTAGGGCATGCTCAAAGACAGCTGAGCCCATTTTCAGGTGCAAACAATAAAAAACGCAATGTGATAAAAAACACTGCACAGAAGGAAGATTTCTGTGACTCAGACTGCAGTGGTCTGAAGGATAGCTTCTCAGTTTGCCCACTAGTGTGTTGGATCTGGCAAAATGTGAGTTTCTCCTATCAACTAACTTCATTACAGCCCATTCGGACCTTTGTAACTGCTTAGGATCACAGCACTACAGTTGCTCAACATCCTAAATTTTACCAGGCATACACACCAGTGTGAGACAGCACAAGGGCAGTTTTTGCACAGATGTGAATGGGGTCTGATCCATCTCTGTAATTAGGTTGTCGCTGCTGGCAGGGCTCCTGTTACAGTCGCTGGGGATTTGGTCAATACAGCCGTAAGGCAGTTTATTCTAAAGCAGACATCAACATTTAGGTCAGATGAGTCATGCCCAAGGTATTATGGACTGTATTGACTGGTTATCCACAAAACAGAGTTGGAGCTCAGATATCTGCCTCAAAGATGAAAATTTATATTTTAGAGATCTGGAGTTAGGGACAGCATCCCACTCTCGAGTCCTTTCCACATGCCTCCATAATGCCATGTAGAGGTAAGATAGAAGAAGAGTAAGTTTACATAAAGGGATTGGAGTGATAAACTAGGTCCTGGGAGATTCACATAAGCTTCCAGGAGCAAGGATGAATTTGCAGCCACAGAAATGGTCTGAGACCTCTGTTTCAGTCCTGACCTTACCATAAGCCACATCATCTGTTACCACGTCACTCTGGCTCTCTGCACCTTTGCATCTCATATGGACAGGATGATATCCTGCTTGTAGGACTGCTCTGCTACCTATTTAGAGAGTGAGCATATACTGCATCCTATAGGTCTCAGCAGATGCAATCCTCTGTTTTATTTCAAACCTTTACTTGCTACTGTGATATGAGTAAATAATGAAGAAGCCACAGCAGCTAGTCACGAGAGCCTTCGGTCTCAAGAGTGATTGCCCTTTTAACTAAGAATAGTTTGTTTTCATATTGGATTTCTTTCTTTGTGTGTGTGTGTGTGTTATTGTTGTTGCTGTTGAAAAATGTGATTTATTTCAACACATTTTCTCTTGTTTAAAAAACAGAAGCTTAACCCTTGCTCTTTCTAGAGTAAAAGTAACCCTATGGGGTATATAATAAATATTTAAAACGTGTAATTGAAGGGGGAAGGAAAAAATCATGTCACTGAGGGATAGCAGGAATTTTATTTCACGGTAGTGACAGCTTCTGTTGTCTCTGCCATCAAATAACTCTGAAGTCGGGAGAACTGCTGCATGCAAATGAAGCCAAACTACATATAGGTGTCCATATCAGGCACATCATCTTCATCAGAATGGCATACCAAGCATTAGATGCTGAGCACTGCCCCGTTAGGGATGGTCCCTTGAGGACCAGGTTACAGCAGGTTAAGGGCACGAGCCCTGCATTGTGCCTTCCCTCACTGTCTCCATCTTGGAGCAGATTTCCTCCCTTGGTGCAGTCAGGCCAGTATGCTTCTCCATTTTATCAGTGTTTTAAATCACAAGAGGGAAGAACTGTATGCTGATGAGCTGAGTAAGCTGTCATCATCCTACCAGCCAGGTCCTCTACACCTGTCTTGAAATCCAGTGTTGGGATTGCACAGTTTGCAGCACAGCAGCATGATGCCAGCCTGGTGGGACATGGAGAACATCCTTTACAATCACTGTTTTCATCCCTATCTCTGTGTCTTGGGAAGATTTCTCTGTCTCTCTGTCTCTCTGTCTCTCTTCAAGTCCCTGTCAGGTACATTTTCAAGGGGGTAGTGTGGAGGATACTGGTCCTGGCTGTCCAAAGCCACGCCAGCATTACTGTGATGATGGACTACACCCATTTACCACAAGGATCCAGGCAGACTCATGTTTGTGCTCTAAGTACTGTACCAATACATACCTTGCTGCAAAATGTCTCCCCAGCTTCTTCATGTTCTGAACTCCAGCTCTGCCAGAAATTCCATTGACTCTCCCCATTATGGTGTGTGGTTTCCCCTCATTTCCTAAAGCTCAGTGAGACTATAAATAAAAAAGCACTTTGAGCAACAAAAGGCAACTGCAACCTGGAATTGATTCTCTGCAATACCAGTGAGCACAAAGCATCTGTTTGAATTACTTTTCTGATCTGAATAGTGTAAATCGCCAACAAGCTATAAGGTGATTGTATCCAAAAGGATTGATTAATTAAAAAAATGAAACATACCCCTGAAGAGGATCTTCTCAAATATTACTAATTCAGACACAGTATCATAGAATGTCTTATGTTGGAAGGGACCTTAAAGATCATTGAGCTCCAACCCCCATCTTCTGTCCTCCAATTGTATTGAAAAGCCTATCTATCTAAATGTAAAATTATTTCTGATCCGTATGAATGGCTAAAATAAAAATGACTTTTACTAACAAGTGATTATGTAATATTAAAATGTTGTTATCACATTTATCTGTTTACCAGCTGGAGTTCTAATTGAAATTTGTTCAAAACTCATAACAGCATTAGGTCTTGTTATGCTTACAGCATTAAGCAATGATTACATCTGTTGCTTTTGTTTTTAATTAGCTTTTTCAGTTATCTGAGAGAGATAGAACCTTTCAAGATTGTAATTCACTGTTGAATACAATGGAAAGAGAACAAATCGAGTCATCGTACAGAAAAGTATGTGCCTGTATAATTTACATCCCTGACTCTAGAACTGCTAGATCTGACTGTATTTTGATTTCCTGCCACTCATCAGTTATGTTAATTGCTTTTTGATGGCAGTGAGGTGCTGGCGTTTGCACATTCAGGGATCTAAAATGACTTTTTACAAAAAAGAGATGAGAGTGTATTGTGCCTTACTTTTTCAATGGCAGAGTACTGAAAAACAGACATTTTACCAGCCGTGCAGCTGAGCATAGACAGAGGTAAATTTTAAAGAAGGTCTCAAAGGTAGAAAAGCATTTGAGCATGTGCCTCCATCATTCATCTCAGCATACTGACATGTGATTACTCACCTGTTTTAGGTTAAACATCTTGCTGAGTCTTGTCCTATGGAAAGGGCAAGCCTTTGCCAGCAAGAAGTCCACAGGGGGTACTTTGTGTGCCCTTATCAGCGGGTAAGTGGCACTAACTGCTTGCTAGTAATGAACTGACTCCAGCAGCTCCCTAGACTAGCAAAAGTGCCCCAGCTGCCCTCTTTATTCAAGCCTTTCTCTTGCTTGTTGTAAATACCCATTCTTGGGAGAATGGATGAGTAAGTCTATGAGCCAAGACAGGGAATCATCAGCCTTAATTTGCTGGAACAAGCAACTGCGGAGAGCCAGAAAGCAGCCAGTCTCACTCTTCTGCTGCCACTGAAATCCTGGGGACATCACCAAGCAAAAGTGCCACCTCATCACACCGTGCTGTACTGCTGCTTTCCAACAGCACCCAGGGACTAACAATAAGTGCAGTATGGCCAGCCAGGGGAATGTCGTGGCATCATTCACTGGCCAGTTGCTTATGAAGATAAATTAGATGGGGGTAGAAGGCTGAAATTAGATGGGGGTAGAAGGCTGCAGCTGTACAAAAAGAGTAAGGTCACTTGTTTCTAATACACCTACGGAAGTGTGAGGCACATGACATAGTAAGGCACCAAGTCTGATGTGCTTACAAGATAGTTATTGGTGTCCTTGGAAGAGCAGGGGAAATTGTAGAAATTGTAGAAAATATGTTCAAGAAGGGAACTTGATATATAATGTAATCCACCCTCCAGCTGAGACAAATCGAGAGAAGAATGGCCCACAAGACACATTACCTGTAATTCTCTTGCCAGAGGAATTCAACTATTTTCCAATGTCCAGTTGAAAAACCAGCTTTCTAAGAGGAATTGTAGAAAATTCAGGGGAAGTTATTAGAATGAAAAAAGGCCTAAAATACTTCTATCACTGAAAATGAAGATAACCAGTTAATACAACTTATAGGTGAAAATATGTAAGCTGGCGTTCAAAGTACCTGACCTGATTTCCAGCCCCCATGCATCAGTAAATTATTCTCCACCTCACCATGTCTCATTTTGCCCAAATAGCTCCTTCTGCGTTGACATAAGTCACTGAATCATAGAATCATAGAATGGCTTGGGTTGGAAGGGACCTCAAGGTCATCTAGAATGATGATGATGGTTGGGATGACCCAGCAAAACCCTCTGCCACGTGGGAAAGGTTGCCAACCACTAGATCAGATACAGCATTCCAGATGGTGCCTCACAAGGGCAGAGTAGAGGGAGACAATCACCTCCCTTTCCCTGTTGGTCACCACTCTGTTGATTCAGCCCAGGATACCACTGGCCTTCTGGACTGCAAGCACACACTGCTGGCTCACGTCCAGCTTTTTGTCCATCAGGACTCACAAGGCCTTCTCAGCAGGGCTGCTCTCTAGAAGTTCATCTCCCAGTCTGTACTCATATCTGGGATTGTGCCGATCCAAGTACAACACCTTGCACTTGGCCTTTTTGAACCTCGTTAGGATCTCGTGGGCCCATTTTTCAAGCCTGTCCAGGTCCCTCTGGTGAGATGGTATCCCTTACCTTCTATTGTACTGACTGCACCACACAGCTTAGAGTCATCAGCAAACTTGCTGAGGTTACACTCAAACCCACTGTCTATGTCGTTGATAAAGATGTTGAAGAGCACCTATTTCAAGACAAATTCCTGGAGGACACTGCTCGTGACCAGCTGCCACCTGGACACAGAGCAATTGACCACAACCCTCTGGCTATGGCCACCCAGCCAATTCTTTATTCACTGAAAAGTCCACTCTCCAAATCCCCATCTCTCCAATTTAGAGATAAGGATATGATGCAGGACGACATCAAAGACTTTGCACAAGTCCTGGTAGACAACGCCAGTTACCCTTTTTTTGTCCACCAATGCCTCCACTTCATCATAGAAGGCCACCAGATCAGTGCCAGAGTCACTGCTTCCCACTGTGAGTGCTTAAGTGTGTCCTGTACTTCCCTGGGATAACTGGTCTGTAAGGGCATTATTCTGGATGTTTTTAATGGGGAAAGGATTGAGAGGTTTTGAGGCACGCTGCTAGTTTCCACAGGACGTGATGCTCTTCCCCACTTGCCATGGAGCAAGAGGCATTCCCATGGTAATTCACCCCACAGGCTTCTGCGGCACTCTTCTTCTTTTTGGGGCAACTCATAGCCCATGGACACTGGCTGGAGGTTCTTCCTTGCCTTTGACAACAGCATTTCGTGCCTCTGCTTATAGGAACTGGTAGTTCTTAAAAAGCTGGGTAAGGCCTAACACAGGAGGATAGGAACACTATGTTTTTTTCTGTTTATATTGACTGCCCTGCAGGATCTGTGGTGAGATCCAGGCATCATCTCTTCTTGAGGCTGGCTTGTGCTGCTGGGAGGCCACATGAGGATGCAGATGTGGGCTAAGTTCTTTAACATGACTGAAGAGACAAAGATTTGATTGTAGATTTGGAAATCTTTCCTGCGCTTTCTCTGCATTTTGCTCTTGTTTTTAACCACTGAAAATCTTTCTTTTTTTTTTTTCCTTCGTGAAAACATGGGAGACAGTAAGACTCTATAGTCATTATGCATCAAACAACTAGTTTAGCTAAAGTGCAGCTGTCACTCTATTTCCAGCCCAGCTGTGAGCCATTGAGCACTAGGACTTGAGCCTGCCTTTTCCAATTTATAGGGCCCCAGGGAGACCAGATTGAGGCATTCAAATAGATAAAGGGGCCTATAAAAAAGTTGGGGAGAGACTATAGTAATAGGTTTAAGGACAGTTTTAAACTAAAACAGTAGATTTAGACTAGATATAAGGAGGAAATTCTTTACTCAGAGCATGGTGAGGCACTGATACAGGTTACCCAGGGGAGTTGTGGGTGCCGCATCCCTGAAGGTAAGCAAGGCCAGGTTGTATGGGGCCGTGGGCAGCCTGATCTGGTGGAGGGCAGCCAACCCATGACATGGAGTTGGAGTTGGATGGGCTTTAAGGTCCCTTCCAACACAACCCATTCTATATTTCCATGATTCTAAGTCAGCTGCCCAAATGCTGGCATTTAGCAGAATTCTTCCTGCGATCTGAACAACCTTTTGCAGGCAGAATTTCAGCAAAGCAAGTGCATCGCCACAGAAAGTGCTGGCTCATTTCTGAAGTTCAGGTTTAAAAAAAAAAAAAGAAATCCAACCCAGTTTTAACATGAGTGCAATGCCATTAAATCAATGCAGCAAAAATAACTCTAGCCTGGAGACTCAGAAATGTAAGTGAGACTGGAACACGCCTTTAATTACTTCCATTTTTTGTTCCTCAGCAGCTTCAACAGGACTAAAATAGTTCCTTCCCGCTCTTCCCAGTGTGTCAGTAGGACAGAGCAGTGGGACTGGTGTGTGTGGCTCCTCAGACACAACAGTACCTCCGTTGGCTTCCTCTCCCCTCGCACAGTAGGCATTCTGTGCTGATTCGTCCTACTACAGCCAAAACAAGAGGCACAACAGGTGGATTTCTTTTTTTGTCTCTGCTCTGCTCCTTTTCTTTTTTTTTTCAGAGGAGATGCAGATGGCAGAGTCACTCCCTTTGAGATGCACAAACGTCTCAATGGAAAAACTCCCCACAGCTTGTGCAATTTTCTGAGCTGCCTTCTGCTCACCTCCACCTCCTCATTTCCCTCTTTATCTGCTTTCTGTATTCTCCGTGCTGCTATCGGTCCTGTGGAAATGAACACATCAAAGCCATGAGCAGTCATTTTTTTTCTACTGCTCCTGTGTCCTCTCTCTCTGCTCTTCCTTAAGCATTAATATTAATAGCCACTGTACCTTTCTTCACTGTTGCTTTCTTCTTGATCCTCCAGGGAGTAAGCCTTTTCTTGGACTTTCTGCTACACCGAGTGCTTGTTTGAAGGAAGGCTGGGGCATGCTGGGAAGCACAACGTCGGTGATGCCTGTGATACAATATTGGGCCAAGCAGCAAAGATATTAAACTCTATTGTACTCATTGGAGGAGTCAAGCACACTTTCATCCTCGCTATATAGAGCTGGATTTTTTTTTCTTGTTGTTTTCCCAGCAAAAATAGCTTTTTAATCTGTCCAAAATCTCCAAGGAAAGGTGAAAACAAACAAACAAACAAACAAAAACAGCACACAAAGCTCTTTCCCATTCCCTCCTTGATGTTTTTCCACAGGGCTGCTACCTGAGCACCAAAGGAGCAAGTGCTCTTTCACTCTCATTGTCTAAACCAAACGTGCACACATAAATACACGCTACAGGGACAAGCAGCACCTGCTCCCCCCAGCTCTGCTGTTATTTAAATCGTGGTGTTAACGAGCTCCAAGCCCTTCAAGGTTGCAGCCCGCTATCGGTCCCTGGGGCAGCAAGCTGAACACTGAGCGCGTGCGTCAGCCCTGCTCTCCATTTGTATTCTGTAGTGCAGGTGCTTGTCTGGAGCGCGAGGAAGAAATCCCCCAGGTTTGATTTCACTCACAGACATATAATAGAAATACAGCAGCTTGCCGAGCGTGATGCTTCTGTTCTGTGGGGGCCCGCTGCAACCCATGGCCAAGGCTGTACTTTGGGTGGTGGTGGTGTCCAAAAGGCAGAAGGTGAATTTCTCAGTGTTGTCACAAGGAACGATGACTGTGGTAATACTGGAATTCACTGTAACCCTTGCAGTGAGTTATTCCAAGGATGCTTTGTGCCTGCACAATGTATGGATGTAAAGGTTATGATGTTCTGTCTTGTCACTCATGGCCGCTCCTCTTGCTTGAAGGCTTCCCCCAGTGTGCACAGCACAGCGCTCAGGTGAGAATCCCTCACCCTTCTTTGACAGCATGTACTGCAGCTGGGCACATCAGCAAGGAGCTGCAGATTGCACAGAGACACAGATCAAGCTCCTCTTATGGCTCCTCTCTGGAGATATTCAAGACTCATCTGGGCGCCTACCAGATGGTGCCCATCTACCTACTGTAGGGAACCTGTTTTAACAGGCGGTTGGACTCAGTGATTTCTTTTAACCCCTGTAATCCTATGATTCTGTGATAACTTTTTCAGAGACTAAAAAGCTTCAGACAAGAAGAACCCCGTGTCCAGCAGTGCCATTCTCCACCACTTCAGGTCCAACCAGCAGCACTGAAAGCTGCTAATGAAACAATAGAAAATTGCTGCAAAACACCGGATGGGAGAGTCTCACTATATTTGTATTGTTTATAGTTAGTGCTAACAAACAAAAGGAGGTGGGAGGATCTATTTGCTTGCCATAAATAATCACCATCTGGATGATTTAAAGTATATACAGCAGCTATGCAATCCTTAATAGAGACTCCTCTTGTTTGCACACATGCAACCTAAACAAAGTTTCAGGCAGTGGTGATGGGATGCTTTTGAGATCTCTGCATGATGCCTAATAGGTAAATTCAAATGAGGTCACATGCTTTGCTGCTTGCCTACAAGATTCTCCCAAAGGACTCCCTGCTACCCTGGCTTATGAGCCTAATTAACCCTCCAAACCTCATTGCCAGGCATGGAATTTTAAGTAATTATTGGGATGTGTGGCTTACTTACCAGCATGTCAAACTCTTCATATCACACTCCAAGCACTGGTATTTGCCTTGCACTTTATTCAGCATTGCAGGAGGTGGTCAGATACCCACACATGCAAAAACTCAACCTGGAGGCATCAATTTGCAGACAGTCTTTGGACCAAGGGGGATCAGAATTCCCTGGGAGAGTCTTGCAGGTTTTTGCAGCACTGTAGAGCAGGAAGATTCAAGTCTGAGTTGTCATTAGATGTTTTAAACTACTTCACAGGCATTAACTATGCCTATTTCATACATGCAATCCTACCTTAACCAGCTCCCCTGAGCCAGGTGGATGGTGTGTGAGCTTTTCTGCATATTCAGCTGGAAAGGGACAACCTGAGGAAGCTGCGTTGCTCCCACAACTCTTTATACATTCCTCACTAGTTAGCTTGAATTGAAAGAAAAATAAATATGAACTCAAAAAAAAAATAAAAAAAAATAAAAAATCCAGGAGCTGCAAGCTGTGCTAGGAATGTTGCCCTTCGCACTTGTATTTATAATGCACACGGAATTCCTTGCTATTCTGGGAACTGGTGATGAGGGCATCTTCTCTTGCCCCACTGCTCTCAGATAGATCACACTCTGGCTTTTTCATAGCATGCAGAAGCCACAGGATTGGATAGGGAAGGACCCCAAACCTTCAGATCCTAAGTGGGTGCCATAGCCACTAGGTCAGCAGGCAAAGACAAGGAGTTATAAGAGTCTCCCAGATACGTGACCCTAGCTTAAGACAGTTCCAGGCTCTCCATCCTAGAGCAGACAAGCCCAGGTGACAGTTTTACACACTCCTTTCACAGTTTGCTTCTTGGCTGGCTTGGAGGACCCAGTATCCAGCACACTAGGTGTTGTAGATCCTGTGGCTAAACATCCATTTCTTCCACCATTTATTACACAGTGAATTTAGGAGTTATTCAGTAATATACCGAATTTGCACTAATTTTACTGTGCAGATTTTACAATACAGTAATGCCCAGAGCTGTGAGACAACGTGGAGTAGCTGCAGCCTCAGGATCATCATACAACACTGACATAATGCACTGTCTGTCAGAACTTCTCTCTTCTCTTAGAGAATTGTTTAGGTCCTCCATACATAGTTGGGCATGGAATCTTTGTTCATTTGAATGGGAATCCCTTGGTACTAGAAATTCACCCCAATTGCTACCCAATTGCTGGCCAGTAATGGACTGCTAAAGAAAATAATCAAGTGCACTAGCACAGTTTTCAAAATGATCTGGAATAATCTGAATAAAAAGGGTATATTTTGGTGAAAAACTTAGCAAATGGCATGCCAGTTTCTTTTTAACAATTTCAGAGACCATGGCACAAATTTTGAATGTATACAAGCTCAGAAGGTTCCTAAAGATGAACATTGCCACAATTTGACATGTATATTACGATAGTCTCTATGAACACTTGGTTCTAATTAAATGTTGACATCCAAACACGGTAACAATTTGTTTTATTCTAAGGAAATATCATTGTACATTCTGTTTACAACAGTTGATCAACCATTTATTTCATTTGTCCCATGTGTGCCCTACTAAATAAAGCATTTGCCTTAACTCAGGAGCTTGCATCCACAAATCTTACCTAGTGGGTGACTTTCCCTTTCTCAGAATCAGTTCCTGCAGATATAAAACAGGGATAATGATAATGACCTCCTTAGTAATGCCATTAGGGATTTACTAATAAGCTAATTATTATTAGGGAATAAAACTTTATGTGAGGAACCATTTATTAAAGCCTTCCCATGGCTTACTTGCACTCCAAAAGCGATTTATGAATGGAGCCTGAGAGGGAAGGTCGATGAAAAGTGCTGCAGTGCCAAAACATGAAATATCCAAAGCTCGTGGTCGTATCTCCAGCATACATGTGTGTATCAAGGAATAGACATCCATTAGATGTCTATTATAGACACACACAGACACCCAGTAGTTCTTTACCTTTCTGTCCCTCTCAGCCTTCCTCAGCAAGAAGGAGCTGGGGAGTACTTCTTTAGCTGTTTTCATGCAAAATTACGGGTTCTTCTTTGTTTAACATGATCACCAAATCTGTGTGAAACATTATTCCTGCAGCTGTTTCTGCAGTGTTAAACTCATGGGAAACAAAGGAAAAGGAGGAACTGTGCTTACAACATAAGGATATTGGATGCAGGCGAAGAGAGCTTCCTCGTGGTGCCTGGAGCACATTCGAAAGTATGAGTTTGAAGAATACTAGATCATAGGTTTCATCTATTTCTGTCATTCTGCCAAAGGTTAGGTTTAAGCTTTATGATGGAATTTATTCTTTGGAATGAGTGCAACAGGAGGTAGAAATCAAATCACTAGAAGTGATTCAACTGGTGTGAAATGGAGGGAAGAAACCTTAGGTCTATGATAGTGGTAAACAGTATATAAAACTTCATCTCTTTTTCCACCTTACTGAGCTTCTGCATGGACAATCTGAAATGTTACTAATGTATTTCTTCTTATTTTCGCCTCCGTCTAGTAACCTCTATTTATCAGCTCTCCTGTCATGTATTCCATTTAAACCTCTGCAGGGTTCTTGGCTTGCCCAGCTGAAAAATTTGCTTGGATTGCAAAACTTTGAGATCTGACTGAGTGCCAAATGTGGCTCTTTGGCTCCTACCATACTCTCAAATGAGGATTTTAGCCATTTTCACTCTTAAAAATAGGTATTCATCACTGCAAATCACAGCAAGGATACAGAGTGGAAAACATTTGAAGCTGTTTTCTTCCATAGTTCAACTGTTTGAAATGTCCAGAAAAGACTCTAAAGAGTGTTTTGTCATTGGTTGTGATGACCAGTGACACATGGATATGGCAAATGGACAAGTAGAAAGAGAATCATTACGTGCCACGGATAATGATGATAGTAAATTGAAAGTTTAGTCACATCGCTACACATGATAACCAGGGTACTGTAGGCCTGTTCTCAACCAAATCTCATCCTTAATTGTAGGCTACCATTGACTATTTCATACCCCATGTGACACTACTGGGAGCCTATTCCATATGTATATGCATGGCAGGTCTCCCCGGTATAATTTCAGGGACTTTCCCAAATGGTAAGTGCAGAACATATAAGGAAGGGAGTTACTGGAAAAAAATCCTACTGAACTCTCATTTACTGTGGAAAAATAAAATAAATCCTCTCTCTTCAAGTCCTCAAAGCTCTCTTTCCATGCTAATGTGGTCTGCTCCTATTAATTTAATGGCAACCATGGTCAGGGGCACCAAGTGACAGAAAATCACATAGCTGCAGCAATGAATAAAGTGGTACCAGTGCCAATCAGTACAAGATGTAGCCTCGAGTCATATAGGCTAAAGATGCATGAGTTCTTGCAGTCAGATGGCTGATAAACAAACATAGGAAAGATGCTAGATCATAGGTTTCATCCATCTCTGTCTTAAAGCTGAAGGTCAGGATCAAACTTCTTGTTTCTGATGTGGGACCAGAGGTAGAAATCAAATCAAGATTCTTGTGTATTGAATCAAGAACACCACATTCTTAGCTGGTGTGAGATGAAAATATGTCAAGGGAAGAAGAAACCTGTGCCACCTAAGCATCAGTCTGCTCTTGGGGTGATATATTCCAGCAGAGGGCCACAAAAATGATTAAGGGCCTGGAGCATCTCTTGTATGAGGAAAGGCTGAGTAACCTGGATCTGTTCGGCCTGGGAAAAAGAAGACTGAGAGGGGATCTGATAAATGTGTATAAATATCTAATGGGAGGTAGGAGGCAAATGGATGAGGCCAGGCAGTTCTTGGTGGTGTGTAGCGATAGGACAAGGAGAAATGGCCTAAAACTTGAACACAGGAAGTTCCATACTAACATGCAGAAGAAATTCTATATGGTAAGGATGACGGAGCACTGGAACAGGTTGCCCAGAGCGGTTATGGAGTCACCTTCTATGGAGATATTCAAGACCCAGCTAGACACCTATCTGCGAGACCTATTGTAGGGTACCTGCTTTGGCAGGGGAGTTGGACTCGATGATCTCGTGAGGTTCCTTTTAACCCCCGCGATTCTTCAATTCTGTGATTTCTCCCTATAGTCTTGATCTTGGCCTTCCTCTTAATAGCCAAAAACACATCTCATTATCTGTGCACTGAATCTTCACATACTGAAATCCATACTGCTGGCCTGCAATAATGACGGAGGTCTAGCATCAGCGTAAAGTGGATCCAGTGAAACCATGATTAATTTCAAATTTCCCACATACTGAATAGAAAACGACACTCAACGTTGCTGTAAAATATGAGCTTTTCAAAGCACAGTGCTATGAGAAGTGGAAAAGTGGTCTGGCTTTTTACAGAGATGTTATGCTTCAATTTGTTCAAAGCCAAGCAGATTGCTTAGTGGTGACAGAACTTTGAAGAGGAGGTGGCTGGACAGCGTGCAGCCAGGTTAGCTTTGCAGACAGCTACCTCTCTTTATAACATTTTTCCCAGGGAAGGAAAGAAAAGCTCTGATTCTCCTTTCATTTACACCAGCATAAATAATATGAACTGTGCAAGTCAGTGAAGAGTATCCAGTTTAGATGAGGGAAAGAGCTAGTCCAGAGAGAGAGAGAGAGAAAATTTGTCATCCTGAAACAGTGCTCTGCAGGTGTTTCTGCTATTACAGACGCCTTGTACAAAGCCTCTGGTGGCATGTAATTTAAATCCAGTTGGGCCTAAGTAAGTACTGTTGTAAGACACACAACTGCCTCCTTCCTCAGCTCACTGATGTTGTGAGCCCTCGTTGCATTCTGTCAGGAGTCCCCACAGCACTCATGGTAAATGACTGGGGATGGACGCCTCATGCAAAGTCAGAAGACAAATTATATTAAAAAGTAAAAGTGAAAAAGCAAACAGCTCAATGGGGACTTGAAAAAGAATAGCTGCAGCGTGTACTTTTCATTGACAGCTTAAGTTTTTATGGCTGAATGACTGTTGGAAATGCTAAGGGCTTGATCTGGCAAATCTGTCTCATGCAGCATTCCAGGGAGTTAGGACCACTCTTCCCCAGACATTCTAACTACGCTGTACTCACTTCTGCTTCTCTCTAACTATCCCAGAACTACAGAATTACCAACAACATGTAGGCAAAACCCAGCTGCCATTTTCTCCCGAAGTTATGTGCTTACATGACACAAAAACCTGAATCAAAGTGCAAACATTACAGAGCTGATCTTACTCAGAATCCCATCCAAGGCCTATTTCTCTTGGAGAACTGCTTTTCCATGCTCTGTAGTCTGGAAGCAGTTACGTAATGGTTTCTCCTTGAAGGTTTCTTCTCCTGGTTCTCTCTTTAGACAGCCGTAGCCTCAGTCACAAATTTCTTTGATGGTGCTTAGTTTTTTCATGTTGTATTATATTGTGCTAACCATGGTAAAGCTGGGGCTCTGATCTCTGCTGCAGTATACATCGTTAATAATACTCAACTCTCAAATGACCTGCAAGGGGAGCTGTGTCATCTACGGCACAACAATGGGTGATTATGTTAGTAAACCTTCAAGAACTGGCATCATCTCTTGGGTGGCAGGGGCCAGCCCAAGGTGATACAAAGCTTAACTCATTTGGTAAGGCAATCACAGGATGCATGCTGGATCCAAACCTTCCTAAGTCTGTCATGTGGAGAAAACAGAACCAACAATGCAATCAAGTGCTGATCAAGTGTTATTACCAGCCTTCAAGAAATGTACCTGAAACCATTAATAAGGTCTCCATGCCATCTCATTCCTCCCACTTACTTTCTGCCTTCCACTGAGATATTCAGTTATGGTGACGAGGGAGGGAGAAATCTAAACACACCGAGAGCTCTCTTCTGTGCAGATAAGCAGGGCTGGCAGTTGTGTATCACACATACATGGTTTAGGTTGGAAGGGACCATAAAAATCATCTAGTTCTTGCCACTCTGCCATTGGCTGGGACAGTTTCCACAAGATCAGGCTGCTCAAGTTCTTTCCAACTTGCTCTTGAGCCCCTCCACAGATGGGGAGGGGTTTCTCTGGGCAGCCTGTTCTAGTGCCTCATCACCCTCTGAGTAAAATAAGTAAATTAAATCCTGTAGTTGAAAAGATAGATTTAGTTTAAAATTGTTGCCACTTGTCACTACACTTCCTGACAAAGAGTTTCTCCTCATCTTTCCTGTAGTCTTTAAGTACTGGAAAGCCACTATGTGGCTTTGTGAGCCTCTTCTTGTCGGTGCTGAACAACTCCACGTCTCTCGGCCTTAGCTGTTCATTGGAGAGGTGCTCAAGCCCTCTGGTCATCCCCATGGCCCTCTTCCTCTGGACCTACTCTAACAGCTCCACATCTTTCTTGCGCTGCTGGAGACCCAGAGCTGAACTCAGTACTCCGGGTGAGGACTCATGAGAGAAGAGCAGATGGGGAGAATCACCTCCTTCACCCTGCTATCTGCACTTCCTTTGATGCAATCGAGGAGATAGTTGGTTTTCTGGGATGCAAGTGCACACTGCTGACCCACGTTGAGTTTTTCATCCACCAGCACCACCAAGTCCTTCTCCACAGATCTTCGCTCAATCCATTCATCACGTGTATTCATGTTTGTGATTGCCCCAACACAGGTGCAGGAACTTGCACTTGGACTTGTTGAACTTCAGGAGGCTTGCATGGGCCAACCAGCCTGTCAGGGTCCCTCTGGATGTCATTCCTTCCTTCCAGTATGTTGACTGCGCTGCATAGCTTGATGTTATGTTCCCCTTTTCCTGTCACTGAAAACTACACCAGGCCGCCACAGCTTTTCAAATATGATTAGCAACTTCATCCACCAGTTCCCTCAGGACCCTTGAATGCAGCTCATCAGGTCCCATGAATGTGTATGTCCTAGCATCCTCCATACCGACCTATCACTGTGCTGAAAACTTACATCTCCGATCTCTTTAGTCTTTGTAACAGATTTTAGCCTAATTTCACTGGAGGTGTTGATGGGGATATCCTCAGTTGATGGGGTAACTTCTCAGTTACTAGTAAAAGGTCTAAATAGTTATTTCCTAGGCTCTTCCAAACCAAGCAGCTATCGGAGCTGTGTGCACCTTAATGGAAACCAGGCCCATCATCCTCTCACTGATAGTTACCATATCATAGAATCGTAGAATCATAGAATGGCTTAGGTTGGATGGGATCTTAAAAATCATCTAGTTCCAACCCCCCTGCTAATGCCAAGGTTGCCAACCACTTATCTTCAACCTTCAGAGCTTTGGGCTCCTGTTTTGGTAGACTGAAACTATTCCAGACCCACAGCTGCCCTTACTTGCCCCAGCTCCAGCCTTTTGGGTGGTGCACATGCTTGCACTCAGCTCAATGCCAGAATTAACACTGCTGTTAGCAAACAATGCACCAGACAGACATTACGCTCTTACTTGTTCATCTCTGTGTGCTTAAAACTAGTTTTCCCTAGCACTTCCTTTATTTAAAGACCAAATATCAAGACTTTTATCTGTGACAGTTACAGAACTACAGAAACAGTGCTGGTTTCAGGGGGACTCCTGTGTGATAATGAATGTAGCAATATCTAGCTGATTTTAGTCTTCACAAACTGTCTGCAGCAAGGTCCCCAGTCCCTGTCCTTCCCATGGCTCCTCTCTGAAGGAGAGAAGCTGGCCTCTCCACATGGGATCTTGCTGCAGCTCCTCCGGCCAACAACACTTCTGCAAGAGAAGATGGTAATGAAAGTCAGCTTGCATATCCTCTTTGCCACTTCCCACCACATAGATGAGAATCTTGCCTTTTACAAAACCCTAATGCAACTTCAGGTTAAAGCCATAATGACTTTTTCAAGCTGGTGACTAAGCATTCATCAGAAAATGAAATGATGTTGGGAGAAAGCAAGTGTAGGAACTACCCTTATTTTAAAATTCAATTAGCAGTACATCCATGATGAACAGCCCTGTGGTTATGTAGATTTAGTAAAGTTATTAAGATCTCAGATTACATGTGGTGCTTTTTCCCCTTACTCTGCCTTTTGCTGCCCCCAGCAATATTGCCTTTTTTCAGCCTGTCACAATACAAACTGAAACAAAATCACCGGGGGTTAAACAGCCCAAATTGGATTACAGTCACACTGTTCAGAAAATAGAATATTGCTCCTAATTGTATTCCATTGAATAAATATCTCAACATTATTTTATATCACATTAATATTCTGACAATGGTTATTCTCATTGTAATTTGTCTGTCCAAGAGTAAGTGTTACACAGAGCTTGGAATCCAAATAATTGATGTTTTTTGGGGTTTTTTTAGTGTTGTTTTCTTTTTTTTTCTTTTTTCTTTTTTTAAAGACTGAATGGCATCTTTGTTGGGCATTAATAAAATCTTAGATCAAAAAATTTCCCAGAGCTTCTTCTTTCAATATTACTGAAAAGTTATGAGCCAAGTAATTTAAGGCCTAAACCTTTTCCTGCTGAAGTCTGTAGTTCTGACATTTTTTTCTTGCTTCAGGATCTTCAAAATTTATTTTATTTATATCACAGTGGCCTTCTCAAGTTTCTAGTTCCAAAATATCTATGGACAGTCTGTGATACCTCTTTTTGATTTCACTGGCTGGGTGGATGGGGGGAGAGCAGTGGATGTAGTCTACCTTGATTTCAGCAAGGCATTTGATACTGTCTCCCACGACATCCTTATAACAAAGCTGAGGAAGTGTGGGATAGATGAGTGGACAGTGAGGTGGGTTGAGAATTGGCTGACTGGCAGAGCACAGAGGGTCGTAGTTGGCGGTGCAGAGTCCAGTTGGAGACCTGTAACTAGCAGTGTTCCTCAGGGATCGGTGCTGGGTCCGGTCTTGTTCAACATTTTCATCAGTGGCCTTGATGAGGGGATAGTGGCCACCCTCAGCAAGTCTGCTGATGATACGAAGTTGGGAGGATTGGCTGACACACCTGAAGGCTGTGCTGCCATTCAACGAGACCTGGACAGGCTGGAGAGCTGGGCGGTAAGAAACCAGATGAAGTTTAACAAAAGCAATTGTAGAGTCTTGCACCTAGGGAGGAATAATTGATGCACCAGTACAGGTTGGGGGATGACCTGCTGGAGAGGAGCTCTGCAGAGAGGGACCTGGGGGTCCTGGTGGACGACAGGTTGGCCATGAGCCAGCAGTGTGCCCTTGTTGCCAAAAAGGCCAATGGCATTCTGGGGTGCATTAAAAAGAGCGTGGCCAGCAGGCCGAGGGAGGTGATCCTCCCCCTCTACTCTGCCCTGCTAAGGCCTCATCTGGAGTACAAAAAAGACAAGGATCTCTTGGAAAGAGTGCAGCGGAGGGCCACAAAGATGGTGAAGGGCCTGGAGCATCTCCCCTGTGAAGAAAGGCTAAGTGAACTGGGTCTGTTTAGCCTTGAGAAAAGAAGACTGAGATGGGACCTGATCCAGGTCTATAAATATCTAAGGTTTGGGGGGCAAAGTGGCGAGGCCAGACTCTTTTCAGCAGTGTGTGACTCTTTTCAGACAGGACAAGGGGAAACGGCCAGAAACTGGAGCACAGGAAGGGTGAGGGTGACGGAGCACTGGAGCAGGCTGCCCAGGGAGGTTGTGGAGTCTCCTTCTCTGGAGATATTCAAGACCCGCCTGGATGCCCACCTGTGTGATCTGGTGTAGGGAACCTGCTTTGGCAGAGGGGTTGGACTCGATGATCTCTGGAGGTCCCTTCCAACCCCTACGATTCTGTGATTCTGTGATTCTGTTATATCAAAGAACTTGAGACAGAAATGGGACAGGATAACTTCACATGAACTTTTTTACAGCTTCTTAATGTCAGCTTGTCTTAGTTCAAAT
The DNA here is from genome assembly GCA_016647715.1 of Pavo muticus. Lineage (NCBI taxonomy): Eukaryota > Metazoa > Chordata > Aves > Galliformes > Phasianidae > Pavo > Pavo muticus. The sequence goes on along the minus strand of JACDJE010000066.1, from coordinate 910,199 downwards.
TGTCCATACCTTCCCCCCCACTGCTCAGCTTGACTGTGACCAATGACTGGAGTCTCCAGGAAGTTAACTGAGATTATCATCAACCACTTTGATTTTGTTCAATGTCTGTTGATCTTCACTTTATCAGTGAAAAAATACAATGTCTTGACAAGCAGATAAAGAAGCATATAAAGCCATAAAGATAAAGAGCAATTTAGCCAGGGACTTCTGTAGGCTTCAGGGTATCACTGGAGACACATCTGAGGTTTGTTCCTCTAGCTTTGTCTCTCACATCTCTGATGTTGCCAGAGGACGTTTATGGACCTCCAACTCAGTAAGGCAACTATTTAGTAACCAAGAGCATCATCAATGTCCATGGGCCAGCCGGTAGTGATGAGGACCTGAGAAGATAAGAGAGGAAAACACTGGCAATTAGATAGAAATACAATTTCATTCCTTGCTGTCAGAATCATAGAATCCCAAAATGGCTGAGATCTGAAGGACCTTTAGGTCCATCTGGTCCTGCTCAAACAGGGCCACCTAGAGCAGATAGTGCCCAAGAACATATCCATCCAGGTTCAAGAACAACCACACTACTCCCACTGAAAATGTTTTTCAATGCTGCCCATAGTACTTCCTCAAAAGAAACACCCAGCGGCTGGATATCTCAGTCTGGGCATTTCTATGTAGTAATTACTCATTTTCCTTGCCATAGGTCCTGTAATCAGAAATTCCCCAAGACAACTACACCGTTCTGTTTTCAAGCACATGCAAAGAAGAACAACAAAGCTGGTGACGGGGCCAGAAAAAAGATGTATGAGGACTAGATGAGGGAATTTGAGTTATTTAGTCTGGAGAAAAAGATGCTGAGGGGGGAGCTCATTGCTCTCTACAATGCCCAACCAGTCTCCAGGCAGTGACAGCCCCTCCTCAGCCACAGAATTGTAGAATCATAGAATCCTCAGAATTCAAAGGGACCTTTAAAGGTCATCTCATCCAGCTCCCCTGCAATGAACAGGGACATGCACAGCTAGATCAGGTTGCTCAGGGCCTTATCCAGACCCACCTTGAAAGTCTTCAGGGACAGGGCATCAACCATAACACTAGGTAACCTGTTCCAGTGCCTCACGACCCTCACTGTAAAATACTTTTTCCTTATATCTAACCTGAATCTACACTCTTTAAGCTTGAAGCTATTTCCCCTTGTTCTATCACTACAGACACTTCTAAAGAGTCTGTCCCTTTCTTTCCTATAGCTCATCTTTATATACTGAAAGGCCACTATCAGGTCACCTCAGAGCCTTCTCTTCTCCAGGCTGAACAGCCCCAGCTCTTACAATCTGTCCTTGCAGGAGAAGTGTTCCATTCCTTGGATCATTTTTTGTGGCCCTCCTCTGGTCATGCTCCAACAGGTCTGTGTTTCTCCTGTACTGAGGACTCCACATCTGGATGCAGTACTCCAGGTGAGGTCTCACCAGTGCAGAGTAGAGGGGCAGGATCACCTCCCGTGACCTGCTGGCCACCTCCTCCAGTTTAATGATTCTGTGTGATGTCATAGTGTATGAAATACCCCTGTGCCCAGTTTAAATCAGCTGTCCTGGTTCTGTTCTCACCCAGCTCCTTGTGCCCCCCAGTTCCCTTGCTGGCAGGACAGTACCAGAAGCTAAAACTTCCTTGGCTCTGTGCAGCACTTGCTCAGCAACAACTAAAACACCAGTGTGTTATTCTAAAGCTCCTAAAGCTGAAATACAGCATCATACCAGACACCATCATGAAAATAAACTCTATCCCAGCTGAAACCAGGACACAGGACATGAGGAAACAGTCTTAAGTTTTGCCAGAGGAGGTTTAGATTGGATACCAGGAAGTATTTCTTCACAGAGAGGCTGCCCAGGGAGGTGGTGGAGTCCCGATCCCTGGAGTTATTTAAGAGATGTGTGGACATGGCACTGTGTGACATGGTTTATTGATAGAGTTCATAGGTTAGGTCAGTGGTTGGACTTTATGATCTTGAAGGTCTTTTCCAACCTAGCTGATTCTATTACTCCATGATTTCCACATTTGCAGGAGAATATCTTAGTGATGAAGAGTTCTTATGGCAGTACTTTGCATGGATACAGTTTTTGGGAAGAGATGTCACTTTTCATGCATAGGGAAGGGATGGCTGACATGGAAAGACCTTCACTTCTCCCATCGCTTCAGATGCATACATGCTGTCATTTATTAGACAATTCCAAAAGTATTCTGGGTTTTCTGCCAGTCAGCAACACAAAGAGTTCAGGCTGAAAGGCAGTTTTAGAGAGATGTGACCATTTCTGCAATGGTGTTGAAACACTAAATGTTAGAAGTAGCTGTATAGACAAATTCAGATTACAAATATTAAAGCTTTAAACAGGTATATACTTCAGGAAATATACTCACTTTTCCAGCTAGTCTTTGTAGTTTCTCATAGCCAAGGATTACTCAAGTGTGTCATAAAGGAAACCTTCCACTTGCAGACCATTAATTGAGGAACACCAAAGTGTTAATTTTGCATAATTTTACTGGAGATAACTTCATCTAAATCTTGCATTTTCTTGTCTTTGCTCTCAAAAATAATCAGATAAGATGATTGGTTGAATGAAACTTTTGCAACTTGACTGAATTGAAGGATAATTTACTGCAGTTCACCTAGAAGCAGCAATTTCAAAAAATGCTTAAAATCTCTCCTTGGCACTTTTGAATCTTACAAATATACTATGTAAGATTTTTTTACCCTGCAATTTGTAATCTGTAGGTCTCTGCTTTACGAATTCTCAGTCAAGATATATTTTTTTACAACCTGAACATAATATTTGAATAAGGCTATCAACAGTGGACAGATCCTGGAAGGCAAAACCTACCACGGCTGGCATTTTCCAAAGAATGATGGGACCTTGGAGTCCAATTTCCACAGGCCTCCAGCCTATTATCCTGCTGATCAATCACTTCCATATGTAGCATTTGATGCTAAACATTGAAAACAATCCACATTTTACTGCCAGCACCAAGTGCATGAGAGAGAAACAAAACACACTGAAAAAACTATTATGCAACTGGAAACAGGAAGCATTATAAGACTGCATGACAATGAAAAACAGCAAGAAGCCCAGCACTTTAGCTCTTTTCCTGGTACCTAGCACTACCAAAGACTGTGGCTGTAGGCAGTGGTGACTGAAAAACAGTGACAGAACGATACACAATCACTCAGAAGCTTCTTCACTTGGTGTCACTGGTGGAAAGACCTTGCATAAATACTGCCAATTAATTGCATCAGGCTTGATATGAGAACATCAGAGGGTAGAGGTATGGAAAGAGGCCATTACCGTAGGCTCCCTTCAGGCAAGGGCACCATGAGAGCCTTTTTGTATTACAGCAAAAGATCATAACATTTGGAGTCTGGTAGGGACAGAGAGGACTGCCAGAGAGGAATAAAGTCGGTATACTACTGGGAATACTGCCTGAGGTAACGCTGATGCACCCTTGAGCTTTTTAGAACACAGATATCCATTATTCATGGCATCTTTTGTTTGCAAGAATATCTCAGTCCCAAGCTAGAGACATGTATTTGAGGCTGGAGGAAATGAGGGTGGATCCATTCTCCACAGCCATGGTTCTACCTTCCATTAGGTCTCCAAAGAGATAAAGCAATCCCACAACCTTTGTGAACACCAGTAGAAGATTCCTCCTTCATTTAAACAAAAGACTGAGTACCTCCTATGTGTAATTCCACCAGTCTCCTTCAGCTGAAACCTTGCACAAGTCAGCCCAGGCATAATGATGAGAGCTGTGGCAACGCTTCCCAGAATAGAGGGTAATACAGCATGCTGTTTCTTAATGGGAAGAGTTAAGAACTTTTGTCAGGAATTTACAAAAATGAATGTAGGTCCGGGGCAGTCTGATCTAGTACTTGATCTAGCAGCTGGCAACCCTGCCTGTGCAGGGGGATTGGAACTGGATGATCTTTGAGGTCCCCTCCAACCCAAGCCATTCTGATTCTATGACCGAAGACATACCAATTCGGAAGCTGAAGGAGAGAAACGGACTCTATTACATGGCAGCAGCATTTAACTATCGAAGAATGCTGATATCAAAGATCAGTCTTGGCTCAGTATCTACAGATATCATAAAATCACCATGTGCAATTAGACACAATCTGTGATGCGTATTTCATAATAAAACCAGAACAACCACACCACAGTTACTGACTTCATTCACAAACTATAAGCATGATCTTCCCAGGTCAAAATTAAGATCATTGTCTAGCAACAGCAAAAAATATTCTGTTCTCCTGATAGGTGTTTACAATCTTTTCAAGGCTGATTTAATTAGTCAGATTTTATTTTGCTGATGACATTAACCTTGGCAGGAGGAAAAAAACAACAACCCAGAAACAAAGAGAGAAAAAATGCTGTTCCAGAAAAGCAAAATCCACAAATCAGACCATAGTGTCTTTTTTTTTTCATTAGTATTCTAAATAAATAACATAGTAAATTTCTACTGAAACACAGTATTTTTATTTTATGCATTTAAAATAGCCTAAGAAACAACATGGAAGAGATAAGCACTGCTTTTCCTCTTTTGCATAAGAATTACAAATATAAAAATTTATATCTGACCCTTACATTCCTAAAGCCTTTATTAAAATCACATGCAAAACCTGATCCTACTGGAAGCACAATCTACACAAAGCACCTTCACTCTACTTGGCTGAAGAAGGAGCAATAATCCATGTGCTGGTCTCTATTTGCAAGCCATTTCTAAGAAACAAATACCTTAATCTTAGCAACAACAGGTCTTGGTATTTCCAACCGGGAGCTTTTAACAGAGAAAGCTTTTTGGAAAAGTTAAAACCTAAGCAATCAATTTTTCAAAGGCTCTTTTGTGTATTGAATAACGGCTCTGCTTCAAGAAAGCTAGAAGAGCCCAGATATGCATGGCACTCACTGACTTCAATCCAGTGTGGAAGAAATCACCCAGTTGCCTTTCCTCAGTGACATTAAACACAACACTACCAAAGATGATGTGCTCCTTGAGAGCCAAGATCTCACAGCCTCACTTGCAAGGGTAGCACCTTCTTACAATTCTGTTTAGATCAGTACAGAATGGAGGCAACCTCTGGCCTTAAGTTATGCATTTATTTTTTATTTATAATTCTTGTTCTTTATAAGACCTGACACAGCAGTCATATTAATACCGTATATTGGCTTGGCTTTCAGACATTGGCCCATCAGTACTAATACATCTGACTTTCAAATGGGAAAAAGATTCCTCTTGAGAATTCATGAAACACTTTGCCAAAGGAAGTGCATCGCTGCTCAGGTCTGTCACTTCTGTTGTGGGCCAGGGACAAGGTCTCATAGATACCACTGCAAAGTAACTAAGAGAGTGGTATTCACCATGGACAGCACACAGAGTTCAACTAAGAGAGCTGCTCTGAATGTAATGCCTCCTGTTTTATTATGTTGGCACACAACATCAGAGGCAAATGGTGGTATGGCAGAAGAGGCTGAACCTTCTCACCAATATTCCAGTACATTTTGTTGCTGTGTGACAGATGGCAGCAGAGGTGCAGTCTGACAAAATGTCATCTGACATGGAAGTGCATATGAATGTGTGTCATTGAATTACTTCATGTGGAAAAAATGGCACCCACTGACATTCACTGGCACTTGTTGAACGTTTATGGAGACCAAACAGTGGACATGAGCACAGGAAGGTGGTGCACAGTGCATTTCCGCAGTGGCAACAGCGATGTGAAAGACAAGCCATGTTCCAGACGGCCATGCAGATTTTAACCAGCACAGCATGCAGTCTCTTGTTCATCGCTGGTGAAAATGCATAGCTAATGGTGATGATCATGTTGAAAAACGGTGTTTTGTAGCTGAGAAATTGCTCTATCAAATAGAGTTATTGTGCTCTTTGCATCTGTTTAGTTTCCATAGAAATAAATAGAAGGCATTGCTTCTGGAGCAACCTACATACATAATATCTGAGGGAGATAAGAGGAAGTAGTTTTTTGATGTGCTACCTCTTCACATGACCCACCAGCAGGGATAAGAATACTTATTTTCCCAGGCATCCCCCCAGATGGAAACATTTAGTGGCAGAAAAGAATTTCTCCCTTTGAAGTCCAGGAAAATCAGAAGTATTTAGGCAAGGACAGCCTCAAGGGGTTTTACCTCTTCATGGAGTTTCAAACTGAACAGTAGATTTTATCTAGTTCTCACTGAATCAGACTCCAGGATGGAGAAAAAGGAAGCTGTAAATTAGATTGGCTAGTAGGCATTATTAACAGGCAGATCTCTTGTGTCCTGTGAGAATCACAGAACCATAATACGGACTGAAAAGGAACTTCAAAGTTCATCTAGCTCAACCTCCTGCTCAAGGCAGATCTACTTAGGTCAGACTGATAACACAGGCATCCAGCCCAGATATTAACCCTTCCAAAGGTGGAGATCACACAGCTTCTCTGGGCAACCTATTCCAGCATTTGCCCACTCTCTTTCTCAAATAAATAAATAAATAAATATTCTTAATATTAAATCAGAATTTTTCAGATTTTAAGTGGTGCCTTCTGCCTCTGTTCCCATCCTTCTTGTACTGGTGAGTCCATGTCTGAAGCGGCATTCCAGCTGCAACCTCATGAACGCTGAAAAGAGGGAGAGGATCACTTCCCTGGACCAGAAGACTACACTTTCATTATTACAACCCAGGGTGCCATGATGATTGGCTAGACATGAATCTTGTTGAATTTAATTAATAAAAAACTGCTATGTGCAATGCATTCTTGGAGTCGCTTATTTTCTCAGACTTTTTCTCAGTCTTTCTTCGGACTCACTTCTCATTTTTCCCACTGTAACAAAGCCAGTCTTAATGACATCTTATCTTGAAGACATTACCTTCACCTGGATTTTATTGTTAGACCTTTGATCAGAGAAATGGTATAGACAGCAGAAGGTGTTTTCTCTCTCTTCTACTCCACACCAACAAAATAGCACTGATATAGATTGCAGATGTTGGAATGGGATGTCTAGTAGTATTGGACTGTTGAATCAGTGCATCCCCAAAAGAGCAAGATACACACAATTTTGGTTTGCTCTTAAATTCAATTGAAGTCTTTCCCTCAACTTAACCAGGAATTGGATTTAGCTCATAACATCAACTGCAGGGCATTTCAGGTGAAAACAAGAATCTGCAGCTTCCTTGGAGGAGTGTCTTTACACTGCTTGTTCTAATACAAAACCCGCACTGCAAAATGGTTTTGTGTTGAAATCACCTTACATTTGATGCAGTGGAGATTAAAGCTGATTGTTGCAAAGACTTGCTACAGTAAGTGTTTTGGTCCCTTGGCATGGTGGCCTTGCTGCTTTCCAAAAATAGTGTTTGCATTTTCCCCTACAGATGATTTATCTTCACCCACAGCTTTGCTCATGCTGTTATCTCCTTCATGTGGAACCATAAAACACTTAAATCAGAGCAAGAGAACACCACAGAAAGAGCCAAGAAATACGATTGGGTGAGGAGTCGACAACTTTAGCATATACAGGGACTGCTTGAAATTAAGCACTGCCTGTAGGCATGAGTGTCAAGCCTGGTCTGTGGCTGGTGTGAAGAGGAAAAGCATCACTGAACTGCTGAGCTGAGCGAAGTTCAGAGCCCTGCCTGCCCCAAGCCTCCCCTCCAGCTCTGTCAGCCCGCAGAGGAGGAACTGGAATGGCCAAGGGGCTTCCCTGCAGCAGCTGGCGTGATTGCGTCATGTTCCTGCCTAGCAGACAGCCCAAGGAAGGAAAGAGAGAAGGGAAAAAGGAAAATAAAAGGGAATGCAATAGCACATCACTCACTGTCCTCTTCCCTTGTTGGAACCGACTCACGTAGCCATGCAGAAGAACATCTGTCTCCAGAAAGGCAAACACATACAGCTGTCAGTTCTAACAGGTATTAGAGCCATTATTATGAGCACACACATCATTACGCAGACAGCACTTTATAAATCCAAACCAGCAGAGCCATCCAGCAGGCCAGAAGCTTCCTTAACAGCAGATTCTACCAGGAATATGATTTTTTATCTAACTAGTTCATGGGATTGAAGGAATGAATATGCATCTGCTCCTTGCTCTCCTCCCACGAGCACAAACAGAAAGGATTTAGTGGAAGTCAAGTTTAATATTAATGCCTCCTTAAACCAGAAGCATAGTGGCATTTCCTCATGCTCAAATGCCTTCTCAAAGGGGCAGCAAACACAGCAGCCTCAGTGCTTGCTCTCTGCTTACAAAGCTACGCAGGTTGACTTCACACTTGCACTTGACCAAAACATAAAATGGCTCTTTGTTGTGGGCAGCAGTGAATGAGTCCACAGGAATGACCTTTAAAGGTCCCTTCCAACTCAAACGATTCTATGATTCTGTGATTTCACCCTGCCTGGGCTCACTGGTCCCCTGCAGCCTCCAGGGTCTCAGGAGCAGCATTACTTAAGGCCAAGGGATGCTTGCAGCCAGCAGAAAGCCACCATGGCAAAAGGCTCTTGCTATGCATGCTGCAGGACTTTGCTGCACATCAGCGAGGTGCTAAGTCACAGATCTCCCTGAGCACAGTGGGTATCAGCACTCTGGCTCAAGCTGTGACACTCCTACTGCCTGGAGAAGTATAGCACCTACCGATTGCCTGCTGTGGGCCTTGTTAGCAGGGAATATGAGTGCCTTTATGCTTATTCATCCTTCCAGCCTTTAGTGCAAAAGGTAGGAGTGTCACGAATGGCAAACAAAGGCTTGAAAGCATAGATCCTCCCACTTCATTTCTTTAGAAGTCTGAACGCATTGCTACAGCACTCTGAGGGTGTCACTCTGCTGTCACCCTCCTTCGCTGGTGCCTCAGAGTCTGGAGTGGGGCACTGGCAAGGCTGCCTCTGATGCAGCCTCCAGTGGATGAGCTCCTCCAAACCCTCAAGGCCAAAGCTGCATGTGGCTGTGCACAGCCTCAGTGATTGCTCAGGGGACTTGCTAAGGGCTGAGTGCTGCTCTGTTGGATTTGGAGCAAGTCCTGAGGAAAACCCTAAGCATCACCTTCACAGCTGTTTTGAGGCCTTACAGCTCTCTTTTTGTTGGCTGGGGAAGAATAGTTGTAACCTGTTTCCCAGTCTAATGGGTGAATGAAAGGGGGAATTGCTCAGCTCACTTCCCCTCTGCCCTTCCACAGACCTGCAGAAAGGTCGTGCTGAGCAGCCACTACTGCTGCTTCTGGCTCAAATCAGCAAGCATTCAAACACAGGATAAAGACAGCAGGCTCCACAGATACCCTGTTACCACTGTGTATATGGGCATGTGCTCTGACACGATCAGCCTCACATTCTGGCACTGACATTATCAAAGTCACAGAAGGTTACTCTGCCTGCTGGTTCCTCTGCTCCTTCCCATTTAAAATGGAGGCACTAACATACAGACATGTCCTAGGGTTGCCTGAAGAACTGCTGTGTTCACTACAGTGGCTTCTGTGTAGGTACTCCACACTGGGAGCAACCAGGAGAGCTCTCTCCACCAACATGGCAGTTCCACCCTCTCTTGGCTGCACAGGACAGATTGCCACCAAGGCAGCCAGCAATCCTGTGATGTATCAAAAGACACTGATGGAGTGGCTACTGGGTAGAAGCTTGGAATGAAAAGAAGACCAGAGATGCAAGAGACAAACATTTCTCACACTGGATAATCACAGAATCATAGGACCATCTGAGTTGAAAGGGACCTTAAAGGCCAACTAGTCCAACTCTAGGCCATCCTTACTGTAAAGAACTTACATACATCTATATACATGCATGTATACATATACATTCTTATATACTCATACAGTCTAAGATGCATGTGCTTTACCTCTTTCCTTGTTAGCTTATGTTTGAAATACATTTGCTATTTTCTGGAAAAAATGGACAGCATTTTAATTAAACTATGCCTGCTGCTCAAGTCAGTTTGATAGCAATTCCTAAAACTCCAGACCTCCACTGACACATGAATTACTTCATTTTCATTTGCTGGAATGCATCGATTAAAATCTCACAGTGGTAAAACTTCTTTTGAGATACAGCTTGGGTGTCTCAATCAAAAAACTCTGTGGCTTTGGCAATCTCAGCAATTCATTTTGTTTTGGATCACATTTAGTCAAAAAATTACAATGCTGAAAGTATTTAACAGAAGTATAAGCTTCCACTGAGAGTTTTAGAAAAATAGAACAGTTTGCTGATGTGATAAACATGGCAATCAGTTTCCACTCTCTGCTCTCAAAATGCAGATCTCTTTCTGATAACTTTCAGGTCTTGAATACATTGTGGCCCATGCTGTGCTATACTAAGTACCAAAGATCATCTGTTTGGAAGCACACAGATGCCAACTTCTTGTTAATGTCATGGAAGGGTTTTAGGCTAAATGGAGAAACAAACACTAAGATCTCAGGTCAGGTAGTCAGCTTCCTGACACTAGACACTCATTATATGCCTTATGTTATATCAAATAACATGAATCTGAGGTGTTAAAAATACCAAGGTTCTCGTGATTTTTGACATTTTGGGGTACATAAATGTTGTGGCTATCTGAATTCCAAACATTTCTCCTGGCACAAACGTAGAGTCAATGAGTAGTGACTACAGGCACAGATCAATGCTTGTTTCACACATAAACTTAAAAACAAATCACAAACTAGTTGTAGTCTGATCCAATGGATGTATCAGAATGGCTCTAACACAACAGAACAGCGATGAGCCAGTATCCAACAACATCTGGGTTACAGCAGTCATGCAGGATACATGAGACCCACAGGCTCAAGCTCTACTCCAAGAAGACATGAACAAAACTCACCCATGAGAATGCCCTAAAACCAAAGCTTTCAGATCTTTCTGGTGGGCCTGCCTATATGACTCTTGATGAAGATATTCCACGGTCATGAGAAATGTGAATATTTATTACAGAGGACCTCAAAGCAATCTCATCTCCTTCCTGCACCTGATCTCAGAGCCATTGTCATTCTTTTTTATTTTTATTTTTTTCCATCTGACTGAATGGATATTTAATGAACTGCTTCAGTGGGACAGACAGAGCACAACTTGCTCAAAAACAGCAAACAGTCTGGTGGCTTCCAGCACTCTCCTGGGAGATATATGTTCAAGTTCCTTCAGCGAGATGAGAGGCTTCAACCTTGGTCTTTCATACCCTAAGGAAGCAATGTGAAATATTAATGCATTTTATTAACTGACATGGCATCATTGTGAGAAACAGCCAACCTCATTAAAGCACTTAACCTTGAAGGAGTATTAGGCTGTGTAACAGGAGTGAAAGGAAGCAGCGCTTTCCAACAGCTGTCAGGACGCTAGCTCTCCTCTGTTCCCTGCCACCTTGCTCTGGCATGCTGGCTTTGATGAATCTCATTCTAAGTGGCATTCACAGCTTTACGAGGACTTGGTTCCTTATTCAGAGATGAGACTTCCACTGGAAGGCAAAGAGGTGACGAAGCAGATGTTACAACTCAGCATCTAAACTTCTTTGTTGAACAGAGCTGAGGAGCTCTCAGGTCCCACACTTCCCTCAATTAAAGTATGATTGACTTCTACAGAACTCAGTGGAAGAACTCCCATGGACTTCGCTAGGACGTGCTTCATAACCTCAGTGCCCCTAATTACACCATAGCAATTAAGCACTCTAGTTTGCAAGGGCTGTGATGCAGTAGAGTGCTTACATGCCAAACGGAGCATATTTTATCATAGTTCTCATAAAACTCTACTGAAAAAAGAAACTGAAACAATTAAATAATTCAAGTGTGTCATAGCCATCAGCTGGGTGAATACCTGTAAACACAGCTTGCTTAGAGACTGTGACACTGAACCTTGTCGTGCACAGAAGAAAAATAAATATATACAAGAAGAATATCTCATATGTCCTAGTGGATATTTTTTAATAACAATAACAATGGCAACACAGCATTTCACATCCAAGTAAGGATGAGGGATGACTTCAAATTAACATCACCTTTTTAAGTCCTCAATGTAGGATGCGTGTAAGATTAAATATAATAGAGCAACAAAACAAATGAGATGCCTCATTCTCAAAACTACAGGCCTGATCTGAGATCAATCACTACAGAGATCCACGGATCAGAGTGGTGGGGCATTGGCACAGGCTGCCCACAGAGGTGGTGGAGTCACTGTCCCTGGGGGTGTCCAAGTAAGTGTAGATGTAGGACTGAGGGACATGGTTTAGTGGGCATGGTGGTGATGGGTTGATGGTTGGACTGAATGATCTTAGTGGTCTTTTTCAACCTTAATGATTCTATGATTCTAATGATTCCATATCAGCTACATAGCCATAGGGACTGCTACAAATGCACTTGCTCCTTCCATGACCCACAGTCACTAAGCCAAGAGGTAGAGCCATCTCTGTGGACTGTATACATCATTGGACTATATAGTGATTCAGCTTTGAATTTCCAAAGAGCCTGGCATCGCAGAAGTTTTTTTGGCCCTAGACAGAAAAATACTACTTAGAGTGCATGTTATGGGCAATCAAAATTTCAAGCATTTAAAATATCCTACGAACCATGTTGCAACCCACTAGGATGGTATTTTTACGACATGAAGCCGAAGATATGTGTTGCTGCACTCAGCAATAACTTAAGAACATATGGATGTGCAAATTCAGCTGGGAAAATGCAGAGCAGAGGGAGCCAGACCTCATGCAGGTCCACCCATTTCATTGCAGCCTTTGCAGAGACTCAGATGATAAGGCTGCTTGGAGTGAACCAGCCCTAAAACCACACCTGGGTTTTGTCTGTGAGGGGATTGATTCACTTCCAAAAGAGAATCTAGAATGTGCAAATACTTAATGCAGTCTGGATGAACAACTGGGACCAGGCAGTGACCCCGGTGAGTTACCTTATTTCAGTCACAGAATAATAGAATGACTTGTGTTGGAAGGGACCTCAAAGCTCAGTCCGTTCCAATCCCCTGCCATGGTGTGGCTGCCCACCACCAGGATGCCCAGGACCCCATCCAACCTGGCCTTGAACACCTCCAGGGATGGGGCATCCACAGCTTCTCTCAGCAGCCTGTGCCAGTGCCTCACTGCCCTCTGAGTAAAGAATTTCTTAGAATCATAGAATCACAAGGTTGGAAACGACCTGCAAGATCATCTAGTCCAACCATCCTCCCATTACCATTGCTACCACGAGCTACTAAACCATATCTCATAGCTCCTCATCCAGACACCTCCTGAACACTGCCAGGGACGGCAACTCCACCACCTCCCTGGGCAGGCCATTCCAGTGCCTGACCACTCTCCGAGACAAAAAGTTTTTCCTTATGTCTAACCTAAACCTCCTCTGGTACAACTTGTGGCCATTTTCTCGGGTCCTGTTTGTTGCCTGGGAGAAGAGGCCAAACCCCTCCTCATCACATCCTCCCTTCAGGAAGTTGTAGAGTGCAATGAGGTCTCCCCTGAGCCTCCTCTTCTCCAGACTAAACAATCCCAGCTCCCTCAGCCGCTCCTTATAAGACTTGTGCTCCAGACCCCACACCAGTTTCGTTGCCCTTCTCTGGAGACGTTCCAGGGCCTCAATGCCTTTCTGGTAGTGAGGGGCCCAAAACTGAACACAATACTCGGGGTGCGGCCTCACCAGTGCTGAGTACAGGGGGACGACTACCTCCCTACTCCTGCTGGTCACACTATTTCTAATGCAGGCCAGGATGCCATTGTCCCTCTTGGCCACCTGGGCACACTGTCGGCTCATGTTCAGCCGAGCATCAACCAACACCTCCAGGTCCCCTTCCTCTTCACAGTCATCCAGCCACTCATCCCCAAGCCTATAGCGCTGCATTGGGTTATTGTGGCCAAAGTGCAGGACCCAGCACTGGGCCTTGTTGAACCTCATCCCATTCATCCACCTTATCTAGATCCCTCTGAAGGGCCTCACTACCCTCAGGCAGATCGACACCACCACCCAACTTGGTGTCATCTGCAAACTTACTGAGGGTACACTCAATCCCTTCATCTAGGTCATCAAAAAAGATATTAAACAAGATGGGCCCCAGTACCGACCCCTGGGGGACACCACTTGAAATGGGTCGCCAGCTGGACTTAACTCCATTAACCGTTGGGCATGGCACTCTATCCAGTTCCTTACCCAAAGAAGGGTATACCTGTCCAGGCCATGGGGAGCCAGTTTCCCCAGAAGAATACTGTGAGAGACCATGTCAAAGACTTTGCTGAAGTCTAGGTAGACTACATCGACAGCCTTTCCCTTATCTACCAGTCTGGTCACCCAGTCGTAGAAGGAGATGAGGTTGGTTAAGCATGACCTGCCTTTCATGAACCCGTGCTGGGCGTGATCTCCTGGACGCCATGCACGTGCCGTGTGATCTCACCCAAGATGATTGGCTCCATAGCTTTCCCTGGTACTGAGGTCATGCCGACAGGCCTGTAGTTCCCCGGATCCTCCTTACAGCCCTTCTTGTAGATGGGAGTCACATCGGCAAGCCTCTAGTCCTCTGGGACCTCTCCAGATAACCAGGAGCGCTGGTAGATGGCCTAGAGCCATCCTGACATCTAACCTGAATCTTCCCTCTTTTAGTTTAAATCCATTCCCCCTTGTCCTATCACTGTCAGACCATGTAAAAAGTAATTCTCCATCTTTTTATGAGCTCTAATAAGTACTGAAAGCATGGACATTCCTGTTGACTTTTGGAGATACTCAGCACAGCTGTATGTGGTTCACAGCACTTGGTTCCCTCTGTGACATGTGCCCAGAGCTGAATACCTCACAACTGGTTTACAAATAGCAGCTTGCTGAGCAAGCACTCTTGTAACTGAAGAACATCCAAAGTGAGGTCAGGGCTGTGTCTTCAACTCTGCCCTTGGACTTCCAGCTAAGGCTGTGCAGTGTGTCTTCCCTTCACTCAAGATCCACAGACTGGATTATCCTTAGCAGATAAGCACCAAAGACCTTTGTGCAAAAGCTATGCAAGAGGTCAGCACTCTCTTTAGAAGCACATTCACCAAGACAGCACGTCACTGCCACCACCCCCAGCCCTGGTGCCCATGTAGGTTGGCTGCTTCAAGGCTTAGAAGTTAAGCGCACAGCAGTTTTAAGCATCGTAATTTTAGGCACCAGCCCAGGTGATATATAGGCACTAAAAGTCCTTCGTGGATTTTCCATTCAGTGCCTTATCTGCAGGCACAGTACACAATTACGTATGGGTTCTGTGACACAAAAACACTCACCTAAGGTTTCTGATCGTGGAAAGCAGATTGATCAGAGAATGTGGATTCTGAGGAACAGCCATTGAAAGGAAACTAAAAGAGATCAAAGAGATCAAAGCAGCTGACAAGGTGCAGAAAATTAAGCACTGGGGCGAGTTGAAGCAGACGGGAAGAAAAAGATAGCAGCAAATATGTGCAGATGTGTAGGCACATGCAAGTGCTCCTTGGAGCAATGCTGAACCCATGCACGGACATAGCTTTCTTCCCACTGCAGCAGATTGAAAAGGAAACCTGGCCTTCAGCAGAGGGCTGCCCAACTGTTTTAGTCACAAAATAAAACTGCTCCAAAGATGGTAAGTAGGATCCTGAGACACAGCTTCCAACACAAATGCAAGAAAATGAATAAGTCACTTCTATGTTCAGCCCAGCTCCTCCTTCTAGCAGAACCTCACCTTTACACGTGCCCATCCTTCAGTATGGAAGCAATTTTACAAAGCCATATGGAGCAGGGCCCCCTTTTGTCCAGCAGCATCTGTATTTACACCAGTAAGCAGCACAGCACAGGGAGGGAGGAACTGTAGTGCTGAAAAATGACATCGGCATTCAACACATTGTAAAGGTTTCTTCAACTAGTCCTGGGGCTGGAGCACATCTGCTATAGCTGAGGTTGTCTGAAACCTCTCTGAGATGAAAAATGAATCGAGCCACAAGGAGACCCAAAACACGAGGTCCCCATTCAGCTGCCCATCACTTGCTGCAGTGCTGGGGCTGTCCCGGGGAGCACCGCACACATCTCCCCCTCCCCACCTCCTCTCCCCACACCAAAACACGTGGCTGTATCTGAAGCCACAGCAGCACATCGCCAGATGGAAATGGCATTCTCTGAGCCTACAGACAGCGCCCAGCACCCCATAACACTATGCCTGTTCCTGCATTCACTGCTGTTCAGTGAATCCTCCAAGCAGCGGTGTGCAGTTGGGTTTATAAATTACAAGGCAACAGACAATGAGACAAAATTAAAGACATTACTCCTAGCTCCCATAAATTATCTCTGTAGTCTGTTTTAACAGCATGGATTTACCAGTGCGTGCGGAAATAGGAAGAATACCCACCTAGCAGACTAACTGGGAATTAATGAAAAAGCAGAATATTGTGTTGTGCTCTCCGAAATGCAGAAAGATAAATATTCCCACCAGTCCCAATAATGCAGTTCCAGGGGGAAAGAATCATCATCTTCTATATTGAAAAAGAGAGCGATCTCGTGGAGTCGAAAAGAAAAGAGATTTATTAATAAAACTAATTACACGCTCCACTCATGGAGGAATGCAAGGCACCGAGTCAGCCCAGGAGAGCCGGGCTCAGTGATTTCGCTGCATTACAACTTGCCCGCTACTGCCGGCAGCTCCCGGCGGGGCTGCGGGCGGGGATCCCCATAGGGGTGCAGCCGGACCACCCTATGGCCCTGCACGGGACTTCCCGTCGCCCCCCGGCGCCGTCCCGAGCAAACTCCGGCTCCCGGTTATCCCAACCCTTCGCCGAACCGGCGGGCTGCGCTGCTGCATGGCAGCGCTCCCTTAAAGGGGCCGCGTGCGAGCACGCGTGTGAGTTGGTGCGCGAGCGCGTTGCACACGCAGCCGTAAGCGCAAAGAGCCGTCCGACCTCCGCCCGCGGATCTGCCTCGGCGGGGAGCAGAGCGCTTGGCATGTAGAGCGAGGAGAAAGAAAAAGGTGCGGGGAGGAGGAAAAGGGGAAGGAGGGGGGAAAGACGGAAGGGAGGAAAAAAAAAGAAAAAAAAAAAAAAAAGAGCTGCCTCTTTAAATGCTGGGGGCTGAGCGTTCGCCGGGGCGTCCGCAGCCGGATCCAGCGTCCCTCCTCTCGGCCGTGCCTCCCCGGCGCCTCCTGCACAGCCCCGAGTGCCGGCAGCGCGGCTGCGGGCGCTGCTGCTGCGGGGAGCGCGGAGCGGGGCCGGGGGGGCCATGATCGCACCCGCCCCCGGGAGCCGCGCCGCCTCCGCCCGGGAGCCCTAAAGCCGCTCGGCGCCGCGCTGCCGTTCTCCGCGGTAAGTTTGCGGCCGCCCGGTGCTGGCGGAGGGGCGAGTTGGATCAGGGAGGCTCACCTCCGCGGAGGGTGGAACTCCGCCGTCTCCAGCTCGGACCTCCAGTTCCTCTTTTAGCCGCGCCCTCGGTCCCTAACAGGTGGCTCGGTGCTCCTTCGGAGCCTTTCTCCTCTTCCTCGCTGCCGGCTAACAGGTGGCCGTGCTGCCTCGCCTGCCCCTGGGCGCTGGCGGTGGTTCGCAGCCATCACCTTCATCCCCCCTCGGGTACTCACAGGGCTCTGTTGCAGCGTGAAGTGTGGTTAAGGGGGGGTGGGGTGGGAGACCGTCCTCTAAACCCCCCCCCCCCCTGCTGTCTCTCTGGCCCCTTGATGGCCCTGCTGTGTGTCTGTCGTTACAGCGGGCATGGGGAACCAGGTGGAGAAGCTGACCCATCTGAACTACAAGGAAGTTCCCACGGCTGACCCAACTGGCATGGACAGAGATGAAGGGCCCAGGATCGGGGTCTCCTACATCTTTTCCAATGACGATGATGAGCTGGAGCAGCAGCAGGACTCTGGGCATGACTTCGGGGGTGAGCACCCTGCCCTGCAGCCCTATGATCCCCAGCTGCACGAGGTGGAGTGCTCTGTTTATTACCGGGATGAGTGCATCTACCAGAAGAGCTTTTCTGAGGAGGATGTGCTGCCAGAGGAGGGCGAGGAAGGAGGCAGGGGACACCTGAGCACCTACACCCCGGAGAACCTGCTGAACCGCTGCAAACCAGGAGACCTGGTGGAGTTTGTGTGCCAGGCCCAGTACCCGCACTGGGTGGTCTACGTGGGGGATTTTCAGGTTGTGCACCTGCACAGGCTGGAGGTGGTGAACAGTTTCCTCACCGATGCCAGCCAGGGCAGGCGGGGCCGCATTGCCAACCAGCTGTACCGCTACAAACCCCTCAGCCCGGCCACAGTGGTACGCAACGCCCTGGAGCAGGTGGGCTGCAAGGACCGGGACCTGAGCTGGAGAAACTCGGAGTGTTTCGCTGCCTGGTGCCGCTACGGCAAGCGGGAGTTTAAAATCGGCGGGGAGCTGCGCATCGGCAAGCAGCCCTACCGCCTGCAGATCCGGCTGGGTGACAAGCGCAGCCACACGCTGGAGTTTCAGAGCCTGGAGGATCTGATCATGGAGAAGAGGAGAAATGACCAGATCGGTAGGGCTGCCGTGATCCAGGAGCTCTCCAGCCACCTGCAGGCTGCAGAGGAGGAGGACGAGGAGGAGGAGGAAGACCATCCCCACCATCCAGGTGCCCGGACTGCTGTGGAATAGTGCCTCGGCACCGCCATGCTGCTCGGGCTGGGTGATGGGGATTAAAACGGAAGGCTGCGAAATTGAGCTGTTATAAACCCTTTGGGCTGCTTCAGTGCAGCTTCATTCCGATCTCATGTGAAAGGAAGGGGGAAAGCTGATTAAGTGTCTGTGCTTTAGTGCTTAACTCCTTCAGTGCTTGATGATAAAAAAAACCACTGACTTATTGTAGAGGATAAAACTCAGGGCAACTCTACCCTTCTCCTCTCCCACCTCTTTCCCTTCCTCTGTGCCAGCTCTTCTCTCCACCATCTGCCAGTAGGCCTGACCCTATGGGATGCTAAATGCCTTTGACATCTACTTATCAGCAGAAGTTAAGAGTACTTAATACTATTAAGGAGCCAACAACTTCAGGACATGGCCATGTTTATCTGAGTGTATGATCAGTTGGTAGCTGGGAAGTGTGATATGTTGCTGTCCCTTCTCTCTCTTCAGTTGTGGCTCAGTTGGTCTTGCAACAGGCTGCTTGCTTGCTAGTGTGGTGCTAGGCTTTATGGATGGGTGGCAAGCTCCCAGGGAGGTGCAAGGGAGAAATCAGTGCTGACTTCAGTGAAATGTTTTTGATGTGCCTGGTGCTTTATTAATTAATAGAAATGTGCAGGTGGGCTGGGGGAAGCTCTGCCTTTGCTAGCAGCACGTGGTTCTGTTGGGGAGAGAGGAGCTGTTATTGCTGACCAGACCCAGGGAGGAGGAAGCTCGCAACCCTGATTGCAGAGCCTGCGCATTGGTGTGTACTTGGGCTCTTACAGGCAGATACTTAGCTCTGTGGTGAGCATCGAGGCCATAGAAGCAAGTTGTTCGTGTGTACCAGCACATCTCTAATAAGCTACCCCTCAAGAAGGCGGTCTCATGGCTGGGAGTGTGGCACAGGACCTGCACAGCAGCACTCCCTCCCTGCGATGGGAAGGAGTGCAGGATGGAAGGCAGGGGGGGTGGGGTGTTTGTTTCATTCCCCCCCTTTATCTCAAAGCAATTTCTTCTTTAGAGACTTCATGTTTCCCTATTTTCTACTAATTTTTATGATGTGCAGCTGAGCTATAGCATTAGAAGAGAGGATATGCCTCGGGAGTTGTTGTGTAGGTCCCCCGTTAAGTGGGTTGGGGGGTGCAGCGCTGCCTCCCTTGAATGTTCCCTGAATTCTGCTTTCAGCTGTTGAACTGTTCTCCCACGTGGGCACCATCAGATCATTGTCCTGAGATCTTAAGTGTGTGAGCAAACAGATTTGGATGCCACTTACAATACAAAATTCCTTCCCTTTAAAAGCACAATAGTGAAGAGGTGAACCTGAAGATAAGCTTGAGCTCATTTAAATAACAGCAGTTAACGTTGTGCTGTAAACTTGGAAGCATTGTTACTGCCGTCTTCCCTGCGGTTGTTTACGGTTATACCACAAATAGCAGAGTACTCTTTGTCCTTTCTGCCCCTTGGGAGCAAAGGTTGTCTATTAAGAAGTTGATACTGATTTTTGATTAGTTAGAACTACATAAAGCAACTTTGACAGTATGGTTTAAATAAATCTGAGTTGTTTTCTTCCTAAGATACACAACCTGGAGGGGAACAAAGCAGTGATAAACTCCTTCAGCCTTGCTTCCAGAGGAAATGTGGCTTTCAGGTTATGCAAATACACCATACAGTGTTTCCTTAATGACTCTGTTCTCACTGTGGGCTGCAAAATGCTCAAATCCGAAAGAGAATTTAACACCCAGCTCTGTTAGAATGCTATAGCTCAGGTGACTGCGCTGATGGTTTTCTTCAATATGCAGTTGAGTCATACTCATGTTGGTGTGGCTGTCAAGCAAATGTGCAACCTTGCTTTAAAAGTATGGTAATAGCCCATATCTGACTGCAATAGGGTTCGTGTGTGGAGGGCTGCATGCAGCTTTCATACAACGACTAAATGCTGAAAGCTGAAACGATCACGGAAAAAGTCCAAAGGAGAATGGAGAGTCTGTGCTGTACTGACTGGTATACAACAACTGAGGTTATCTAGACCACAAGTAAATGTCTGCCTGTTGTTTCTTTCATACTGACCCTTGTACATAAAGTTTATTTCTGTGTAATATATGTATGTAAAATAATATTTTCTTACAGATATTTTTGAAAGTTAAAAAAAAAAATAATCCATCAAAACCTTGCATTTGAAAGTAAGTTGTTATGCACATTATTTTCCAGTCCTCTGAATGGGTTTATTTTTCATTAATGATCTAAAGTATATTCTAGGTCATAAAGTATAGAAACTGCTATAAATGTCAAATATTATGTATCTACAGGGTACTAAACAGTAAACTAGTTGTGAAAATATTTTTCCCTTGTGTCTGAAACATCAGAGCTGTGACACACAGCCATTTCTCTCCTTCTGAGATATCCTGCGTGGTCTGGCTTTGTTTTCTGTGGGTTTTTTCTTTTCCTTTTTTCCTTTGTTTAATTAAAAAAAGAAAAAGGACCAAATCTGTTTGAGAACAAAAAGCAAAGCTGCTTTGACCAACCGAAATCATGTCTTGTGCTGATCTTGGTGCTTCCCTGTACCGGTCATGCCTCTTGGGATCAATTCCTATGTAGGCATAAGGGCCTTAACAAAGAATCCCAGAGCTTGCACAGTGCTCTAGGATGGAGAGCTGCGCAGAGGGCTTTGCTCGCAGCAAAGCAGCCTGGCATGCAGTCAGCTGCGTTACAAAACCTGTCTGCCCCTCTGCACCTGCAGTTCAGGTGTTCAGTGCTTAAAATGTAGATACTTGGAATACATTGTTCTGCAAATTATGCTGGGGATTTATTCTGTCTCCTGCAACTCCATTATTTGCAGAAGTGGGTTTTCATTATTCCTTTTGTTTTTTTTAAGTGGGGTTTTGTTGTTTTTTCTATGTCCTTACAGGGATTTCTTACCCCAACAGCTAAGGACTGTTGAATCTTTAACAGGTGGGTCTTTTTTTCCCTACCTGTTGATTAGGCAGTGTTATTCAATAGGTGCTATGAACACCACTGCAAACACTTCTAAGCAGGCTGGTTTTTAAAGCCATGGCTCATAATGTGCGGACTAGAATTGCCGTAGGAGCACATCACAACTGCTTAGCTTCTTGTTTTTGTTTTACTGTAATCATTTACTTTCTGCAGACTACACTGGGATTTCTACAGTTTGGTTGTTTTTTTTTTTTTTTTAATCAAAGAATCTCTTGGGGAAAACAGACCTTTTTCTGTGTGTGTGTAGTTCAAGTCTTTTCTGTTGCTCAAAAAATAGAGGGGGAGAGAATAGATGGAAGTGCTGTTCTCTGAGCTCATTCTTTAAGGTAGAGAGGTGAAGGTGTGATCCTTCTACAGAGCTTCTGGTTCAGCCCAAGGCCTGTGCCGAAGTTTGAAGTTGAGCCACTTGGAAAAAATCCTCAAAACTCATAATGTGCTTGAAGTTAAGTGTCTGTTTGCATTTCTGTCTGAATAAGGCTGGAATCTTGATCTGAGGTCTCTGGTGGGAGTGTGGAGGATCAGACATCGCCTGTTCATGGGGAGGGCACAAGAAGCACTGTGGAAGCTCTTTCTCAAAGTGCCCTTGTCCAAACAAAGCAGATGGAATCCAGCCCAAAGCTTGGCCTCGGTTTCCCTCTGAAAATCTGTGAGAAGCACTGACTCAGCGAGTGGTGAGGCAGACACAGCAGTTAGATGCTAAGCTGACAGTCGTGCTGCAGACTGCTTCCTGGTGTCTTTGTCTTGTTGTGCTTGAACTTCCCCTTCAGTTTTTAATATTATTAGCTTTAAAAGCTCTTTGGTTGTGCAAACACTTAAGCATCTGTATGAATTTACTCATTTGGATGTATGCACTGATGGGAATACTGCTGTGGGTGTCATTCTGCACGTGGTAAGGCTGGCAAGACAAAGCCCTAGATGTGCAAAAGTAGTGTTCCAGTTAGGAAATGGAGATGAGCAGCCTTACCTCCCCGGAGTATTGGTAGGTTTGATGCAAAATAATGCCACAGAAATGGCTTTATAATGAAGCCTACAATTACTCCTTGATTGAGTAGTTTTAAAAACACAATTCAGACACCTTCCATGATAGTGAACAAAGATATAAACAAGACTATTTCAAGTTTCCCTGATTCTATGAGGGTATGAAGTATTGATTACAGCTCTGGGTAGCTCAGCTGGACAACACAGTAGACAGTTGTAGGATAGATGGGGAGGAGGAAAAAAAACAAAAGCTCAAAAACTAGCTTTTGCTCAGAAAAGTATATCCTTCAGACCGAAGGACTATGGACGTAAACTTAATAATTATTTTGTATAAATGCAGCTCCTGGCACGCTTCTACCATTTTGTTCTTTTAAATTCAATATTTCACTCCAAGTACCAAAAAGGTGTTCTGTGTGGAATATATTTCAGATTTTGACTGTAACAGCAGTTTTCTTTTTCTTTCTTTTTCCCTTTGGGTCTCACCAAAGGGCGTGTGAGGCTTGTTGAGTCATCTGCCACCTGTGCTTTCCTGACAATTAACCGCATCAACCGTAATTCCAACAGCCATTTAGGAACAAATATTTCTTTTGAAAGCGAATCTTATACAACTGATCAGAGATGAGTAACTAAAAGTAGGAAATGCCTTGTTTCCAGCAGCAGTTTCTATTTGTGAGAAAGCTACTGTTATTTATGTGTTGGCTACTCTATAAAGTAATGTGTGGTGATGAGGCAAGGTTTATTGTGTCATGGACTTAGATTCTCAAGATCAGACTCTTCTTTTTAACTGTGGATAAGAAGAAATCAGAGTAGCTTCTTCAAACATCAGTGGTTTAGGTGGTTCTTTTGCATTATTGTTGAATTAGAAGCTTTCTTTCAATGCTCACCTGAAATTCCTGATATTGTAATACTTCATGGAATCATCCACAATAGCCAGTGTAATCACAAAATATGATTTTTTTTTAACTCCATGAGCATTTTCTGTAAGCTGTCTTTTGTCGATGAATGTTAATTGTTAGTGCAAATATCTCTTCTTTTCCTGAGAAAGAAGTACAGATCATTGATTGTACCATTTCCTTCAAAATGAAGGGCATTGCATAGTAACTAAAAAGAAATAAAAGATTTATAGTATCTTTTATAATCTTTCTTTCCTTTCTTTTTTTTTTTTTCTGAATGGAATGATTTTTTCCTAGCTTGTTTGGAAAACTGTAGCGATTTCCTTCATAACGGATGCATC
The DNA here is from genome assembly GCA_016647715.1 of Pavo muticus. NCBI lineage: Eukaryota > Metazoa > Chordata > Aves > Galliformes > Phasianidae > Pavo > Pavo muticus. Next base: position 886,406 of record JACDJE010000066.1, on the reverse strand, counting down.
AGGCACAAAACAATCAATGTTTTCACTGGCTTCACATGTCAGATCAAAATGTAACTCCTTCGTTGTGTTCATGCTCAAAGACAAAAAAAAAAAAAACAAACCAAAAAACAAAAAAAAACAACAACCTATATCCAAGGCCAGACCATCAACTGATTAATAGGCAATAGCTGTATTAAATCTGAGGATCTGGCACATAATTTAATTTTAAAAGTGGAAAATGAATTCAGAAAAAGATCATATAGTATTAGTTGGCACCCAGGCCTGTCTTGTGTGCCAGCAACTGCTAAAGGAACAGATGTAGTGTTTGTGAGAAGGAGAAAGGAGAGAACATCAGAACTCATAGGGAGTTCTGGGAAAATCTGTACAACTATTTGGTTTGTGTGATGTCTTGTCTCATGGAAACTCCAGGCATGGGATGGGAATGATGTGCTGCCTGCTAGTGAGTAGTCACACCATCTACAATGGCATGTAATTTGTCAAAGCCATCCACCATGTACACATCCATGACTACAAAAACAGTGATACAGTGACTGAACCTTACTTCCCTGAGGTCCTGACTTAAAGTTGTTTGAATCTCTCTCATTCAAAAGCATCAAGTCAGCTCAAGCAAGATTACTTTGAGTGAACCCTTCCTGAAGAAATTCAGCTATGACAAGATGGTCCTTGGCTGAGAGTATTAGCGGATAGTTAGGTCTTCTGGAGGCTGCAGCTGTCCTTGATGGCCTTGTCATGGGTGTGACAGAGTGAGACAAATCCCTGTATCAAAGACAGCAGCTTCTAAGGCTCAGGGCCACAGGTGGGATTTCACCATAACTTTTAATTTCTAGCTCTAGTGTAGACTTGGGTGGTTTTGAACAAGATGTGTGAGGCACCCAGCTGAGCTCTATGTGACTGCAAATGCCTGAATTTTCAGGTGTCTGATATTAGATCTGAAAAATAACATGAAGAACCAAAAATGTCAGTCAGGTGGCTGAATCAATATACTGAAATCCCTGCTCAGCTGCTGCCTAGTATTGGAGACCTCTAAATCTGAAGCTTGATTTATTAATTTTTACCTTGTTTGCAGAATCTTGAAGTTTTGGGCCTTTTTCTCACCCAGAAGGTTTTCCAATTACATGAAGCAACACAGCTGACGTCTTCTTTCCCTGTGCCCAGGGACGGAGGGATATGGTATGGGGGAGCCTCACACCACAGTGGCTGCTCCCAGAGTGTACATGACCTCAGATGCTGAGCAGGAACTTTTTAAAAATGTCACCTGCACTATCCTTTTATTTCAGAACTTCACACCTGAGCCAGAAATAGGCTGATGTAAAATGCATTTAGGTGGACATGAACTGTGTTAATTTTTTTGCTCTCAGAGCTGGCTGCTCTGAGCAGGGGGATTTCTGTACTGAGGTTCCCTCATTAGTTATCTCTTTGCTGTGCTCCAGATCACTTCCAGCAAGAGCACTCATGAAAGTCCTCACCTCACGAAAATGTAGAAGCGATGGATGGGAATTTAAATCCTACTCTATCCCCAGGCATAAGAGGAAATGAAATTGCAGTCTTTCTCCATCCTGAAACTATGCTTACATCTCTATGATACTGTATAAAGGAGGACCACCCACCACTATCACCTCATCAGATTTTCATTATACAGGAAGGTGGTCTCATTTTAATTTGTAAGAGTGGCTACCATGTACTTTCTTCCCCAAAGCTTGGCATTGTGGCAGGAGGCAGATTCTGTTAGCTGAGATCGAGGTGTTTAAGCACTAGAAGGGAGTGTTGCGGGGGAGCAACAGGTTTGTAGAAAAAGAGAAAATCTGTAATAGTATGAGGGACCTCTGGAGATTGTCCTTCTCCAAGCATGAGCAGCTAGAACAGGTTGCTGACATCCAGTCAGATTCCATGGATGGAAAACTATGATCTCTGTGGGCAAATTTCTGCCTCTTATAGACTTCTTTTTATGTTTTACTTCTGTCAAGAACTGCTTGATCATCCACGCAAGCCTCCTGCCACCTTTGCTTCTTGCATGGAGGAATGTATCGTTATGGAGCTTGGAGGAAGTGATCTTTGAATATCAGCCAGCTCTCCTGAAACCCCTTCTCTCCAGGACTGTGTCCATGGGATCCTTCCAAGCAGGGCCCTGAACAGGCAAGAGTTCTGCTCTTCTGAGGCCCAGCTTGAAATCCTGCTACTTGCCATGTTCCATCTCATGTCCCTCCAATCAAGGCTGCCCCTGACCTTCCCATCCTCAACCAGTTCATCCTTGTTTGCAGGTGTGCTCCAGAGAACATCTCTCCCTCACTGGCTACCCAGTCAGGAAACTCTTGAGGTACTCCATAAAGCTCTGTGATTTCTTGCGCGCTGCTGCATTGCCCTTCCAGCAATACTTGTCCTTGTTGCCAAGAATGCCAATGGTATCCTGTGGTGCATTACAAAGACTGTGGCCAGCAAGTTGAGGGAGGTTCTTCTCCCCCTCTACTTTGCCCTGGTAAGACCACATCTGGAATACTATGTTCATTTCTGGGCTCCTCAGTTCAAGAAAGAGAGGGAACATCTAGAGTCCAGTGGAGGGCCACAAAGATGGTCAGGGGCCTGGAGCATCTCCTGTATGAGGAAAGCTGACTAACCTGGGGGCTGTTCAGCCTGGAGAAGAGAAGACTGAGAGGGAATCTTATCAATGCTTGTAAATATCTAATGGATGGGAGTCAAGTGGGTAGGGCCAGGCTCTTTTTAGTGGTGCCTAGCAACAGAACAAGGGGCAGTGGGCACAAACTGGAACATAATAAATTCCATAAAAACATGAGGAGAAACTTCTTCACTATGAGGGCTACAGAGCACTGGAACAGGCTGCCCAGAACAGTGGTAGAATCGCCTTCTCTGGAGATATTCGAAACCTGCCTGGATCCTTCCCTGTGTAACCTACTGTAGGGAACCTTCTTGCCATTGCTGAAATCTGCTTTCCCCAAAGATCCACCAGCTTGGTGCTGGGCTCAGCTGTGCACTGTGGTGGGGCCATTGAAGCCAGCTGAAACTGACTGTGTCTGACATAGGGCAGCCCTGGTCACTGCCCATGGAAGCCTTGCAGCCCCCTGGCCAACACTGGTCCAGCAGGCACCCCATGTACTCCCTCAGCTTGTGCTGCATGTGAGGATTGTGCTGTGCTGTGAGATATTCCATGGACAGCTGCTCCAGTAGTACAAGTGACCATGCTCTGTAGCACATCGCCACCATTGCTGAGCATCTGTGCTGTTCCCTTGCCCCTTTTGTGCACACTGTTGCATTTGTTGGCCACACATTGCCAGCTATATGCTAGATCTAACAGTTAAATAGGCCTCTCCCCAGTACTAGCTCAAAAGGGTGCTTGACTGCCCTGATCAGGAAGCCAGATGTAAACAGATTACTCAAAGTACCCTTTGAACATGAAAAGCCAGCAGAGCTCATTAGAACCATATGGAGCTTGCTAGAAATCCATGTCAAACAGTCTATAAGAGTCATCTGCCTCACTGAGTCATTATGTTACCAAGGACTGTGCTCAGTCCCCGTGCTGGAACTTGAATTGTTGCTTGTGTGAAGATTATCAATGGAAATTAACTGGGTCTGTTAAGAACCAAGTTTTTAGAACTATACAATTGTTTGAGTTGGAAGGGACCCTTAAATTTCATCTAGTCCAACTCCTCTGCAATGAACAGGGACACCTATAGCTCAATCAGGTTGCTCAGAGTCCCATCCAGCCCAACCTTGAATGTCTCCAAGGATGGGTCATCCACCAGGTTAGCTCAGGATAATATAAAAGTCTGGGATCTAATTTTTCATTGCTCCTGGGCTTCTTCCATCTTGTCCTATCCAGAACAAGCATTCTGGGGCAAACTCTGCTCTTTCCGTGTAGTAGGTCTCAAGGTGTTTACATAGTATTAATCAATTCAGTCACCAGAGGGCAGAGGAAATGAAATGAGGATGTTCTGGACCATGAAATAGATAAGTCACATCCCTGGAAACGGTTTAATTGAGCAAAACATGTACACAAGTGTACCTGGCTCACCACAGATATTGGACAGAGGAAGATCAGACTCCAGAAGGAAAGATCAAGACAGAAAAATATGTGCTGTGCTTATGTAAATAATATCTGTGGAGAGTAGGCCTTCATGTACAACTCAAACAGAAGGCTCACATAGAAGCCAGCTGGCACCACTCTCCTTTGTAATGCTTCCTACCCTCAGCACTGGGTACACAGTGGGGAGCATATCCATGGGACCCAAAGGTGTTCCTGTGTCTCTATAGTATCTGCCTGAGTTAATTTTTCAAGCGGCAAAAGTGCTTACAAATACTGGGTATGCACACATGCCTTCATGAGACTGTTTGAAGGTGTTGGACCAGATCTTCCATGTTCTGGAAGCCTAGGGTTCAGCCACCTTAAACATCAGAGAACCAGACTTTTGTAAATATTATCAAAATTATTACAAACTACAGATACAATTAAAAGACTTAGCCAACTATTAAGAAAGTAGTTTCTGTTCATCTCTAATAATAAGTAGTCTGTTCTTTGAATAGTTCTGCATTTGCCCTCCTCCAATAGGTCCTAATATAGGTTCACGTGTTCGTAGCCCCTTAGCGCCCAGATGCATCTCAGATCCCCAAGTCTAATGAGTTCCCATCACATGAATTAATTATACTATGAAGCACAGGAAAGAAAGCCATTAAATCTTAGATTAAGTTATTAAATTAAAATATTACCACAGAAATCCAATAGCAGCTTTCACTCTGTGGGAAGTCACTCCGCAGGGAAAAATACCATTTGCAGGTGAGGTGGCACTCAGAGCATCTTACCATATTCATAGGGAGGAGGTGCTGACCCCTGCAGAGAAGCTGCAGTTATAATGAGCCTCCTATCCAGGAAAAAAAGCTGTTATCCCAATGCATTTGTGATGGAAGCTGAGGTACTGAATAAGATGCTAGCAGGATATAAATAATGAGGTGGTACATGGCTGCACGTTGGAACTAAGCCACTAGAGCATGATAACGGCAAAGGCACAAGCCTAACTTACGTTGTACAGTTCCTCTGGGAAAGGAGGTGGGAGGATGATGCCACAGGGAAAGCTGATTCCTCAACTTGTAGTGAGTAACATAACTCCGTAACCCTGCTTGTCTTTGTTCAGAGCCAGAACAAGCGGAGTTGAATTACTGCAGAGGTCTAACCTTAGGTGCAAAGCTAGATTCCAGCTGAATGTGCTCCCAAAGTCTAAATATACAAAGGGCATTTCTGGCTTCACATAACTAAACCCATGCTGAGAAAGGGAAGAAGCTGCTGAATGCATGGGCCTGGATTCATCAAAGAGTTTAAGCATTGTCCTGCTGAAAAGGGATTTGAACTTACGCATGACTGCTCTTGGAGCCTATCAGAGTATAAGTTATTTGACTTTTAATGGTGGTCTTCTGTCACAAGCAAGGCATAGCTTACATCTGTAATTAAACATTTTAATATAACACAGATCATAAGAGGCTCATGGTACTGCCTAGTAACACACAAGATGGGGTTTTAAAGGGAGCAACATGATTTTGTAACCACCAAAGCCAACGATTTTCTGGAGGATTCTGCTCTGCCCTCTCCACCCCGAAACTTAGGGCAAGAATTCCTAACAGGAACATCAGTCAGTTTATTTACCATTGTACAGCACTGTGTTTTGTTACAAGTTTGCCTAAATATCATTCACTGAGCTAAAGGAGTTGCAAAGAAAAAGGACACAATTCTGAATTTCCTGTTTTTGTATCTCTTTACAGCCTGATTTAGAGATGCTGAGATGCCCCGTTGCTGTGCTTAAATGAAAAAGAATAAAGTCAATTTCTCTGCTAACAGAGAAAAATATTCACTAATATTCACATTTTATTTTAGAGCACATTATTCTGTTACCTCACCTGGCCCTTCATGAGCTAAATCTAAAGCCCAGTGAAATCAAAAGTCTTTGCACTGACAGATGGGGGATGCATTGTGTGTAGTTTATCATTGGTGAACTACAGCAGAGAAATTAGGTGACTTGTTTGAAATCCAATGGCAGTGAATGACTCATAACCACTCCTGGCTGTGTGACACAACATTCCCCCTGAACAGATTGAGCTTTTTGCTTCTTGCTAAGTTTCTTTGAGATTCTTTGAAGTCTCTGATGAGGTTGTCAGCTCCACCCTGACCACAATGAAATGGAACAACCCTTCCTAACCTGTGTGAAAGAATAAATACTTTGCAGTCATATTTATACACTATAGCTCTCCATAATGAGTGTGCTACATGTAATGCTTCAGTTGTCCCATAATGTGCCATAATGAGAAATTATAGAATCATAGAATGGTCTAGGTTGAAAAGGACCACAATGATCATCTAGTTTCAACCTCCCTGTTATGTGCAGGGTCACCAACCACTAGACCTGGCTGCCCAGAGCCACATCCAGCCTGGAATGAAGAGCTGGAGCTGGGGGCAGCTCTGGCCATCAGTGGCCCCAACATCCTGACTTGAATCTTTCTAGGAATCTGCTTAGAAAGCAAAAGTATTGCTTTACCTCTCATCCAAAGGGCTCCCAGGCACTGAGGAATTAAAGCCTCTGTTCTCCTTTCTGTTTTGGCTTTTTCTAGATTCAGAGCTAATTGCTCTGACCAGCAGTTTTCCTCAGGGAGTCATTATTAGGTCCCCTGTAGCCTTCTTTTTCGGTCCTCTCATCTCCCCTGAGCTCATGGTTTCTGCTGTGCTAAGCTCCGCAGGCTTTCCTGTTACCTCAGCTGGTCCCACCTGCTCTCAGGGTTAAGCCGCAGCTCAGTAGCTCTGAGGGAGCTATTGGAACAATACCATTGTTGCTTGAATAAAAGCATAATGAAAAATGGTCCTTCAAAGATTAAATTGATAATCAGAATGCCTTACTCTATGCACTTTTACCAAGTTTACAAGGAAACCATGAATACTCCTTCACTGTTTTCCAGGGCTCCTTCCTTCACCCATATGGGACTTGAATCATCAGCACACAATCCCTCTCCTGAGTTAAGCTGGTGTTGCTATAACGCTTCTAGTCTTTTCCCTAGCACCTTCCTGAAACATGTCAGATCATGACTGGATATTTTCTCAATAACAGAAGTTTCTGAAGTCTAGGAAACTGTAATTTCTTCAGTGAATGCAATCCCTACAAGTTCTTGTCTGACCCATTTAGCCAGGTATACAACTGTTAACAAAACCTGCAGGAGATACATAAATCCATAACATTGATGAGCAGCCTGTGTATGCTCCAGATGCCCACAGCATCTGTCCCTTTGCCAACTGAATGACCTTGAATAATCCATGACACTGCAACTGTCACAGGTGCTCTCCCATGCTGAATATTTTTAGCTGATTTTTTAAAGGTATGAAGCTCAGCATCTCTGTTAGAATAGGTGCTGCTGTGTGTGTGTTCTGCCTGGGATTTCAGCTCTGCTTCTGGGAGATGGGTAAGTGAGGAATGACCACGCAGCACAAACAGCCTAGCTCAGTGCTGAACTGGGCACTCAGCCTCATAGTCTTGCAGGTTCCTCAGCACAGACATTCCTTGGGCATGCTGGTCCCACACCCCTGCCTACGTGGAATTAGATATGTAGGAGATATTCCTTTATACTCCCACAATTTATAATAGTTGATGTGACCGTGGAGAAAAATTTGAGATTCTTTTCTCATAAGAAATTGTCATTGAGATTATAAACAGCTCTTGATGATAGTTGCAGAAATGTGTCAAGGGGAAAAAAAAAAAACAGATGATAACATTGCAAAGCAGCTGTGTCTCCTGCGTCAGGACCTTCAAAGCACAAGATGTTCTGCTTTCTTGGCCTTTTAGACTGCTTTGTTCCAAAGATGGTAATCAGTTGGAAGTTTTCTGCAAGCTTTTGATGGCCTATTAAATAATGTTGTTCTTGTCTTTTAACAGTTGACATCTCGATGTATTAAACTTGTCAACACTTTTGGCCTAGTAACATGCAAGCTTACATCAGACAGAAATTTTTTCATTTTCTAATGCTAATGAAGCCAACTGAATTTGATAGTTTTGGTTTCAAGAAGGTCATTTGTAAGCCTAGTGCTAGGCAAGCAAATGATACACCTTGTCTGATAATATTTACAATTATAATCAAGGAAAACTGCAGACATCTCTCAGAATTAATCCAATAACCCAAATCTCTGTAGATTTCAACCAAAAAATGCCTAGTTTTCTAGACCTCAACTTCCTACACAAATAAAATCCATTGCTCAGAAATGATGACTCTTTACTCAGGCACTGCTTCTGAAAAGGTGTTGTTTAGGATCACACCTATTCATAAGATCTTAAACAAATGCCAAAAAGCAAAGGCAATGGCAGAGCAAACTAGAGTTTGACAACAAGATTCACAAATGAAGTTTGCGAAGGCTGGGTTTTTCTCTCCCCCAGAATAATGAGATCAGAGACCTTCAGATTCTCTTCTGAATCTGGCATTTATGCATACAAATGGCCTTTGTGTCTTCTAGGTGATTTCTGTTTCCTATTACAGCACTCTGCTTCCCCCAGAACAATATGAAACCATTCTAGTTTGTCTGCTAATTAAGTGTAAAGTTGTCTGAATTTCTTTATTAATACAAATTTTAATGCACTCATTGAATGGAATATATTATGTTTCCACTTGCTTCTGAGCTTACCAGGAAGATTTTGCTGTATTTGTACCGTAATCTCTTCCGCTCCTCTACAGATGAGAAGGAAAGACCCGGCCTATTGCTGATACAGAGCATCAGTTTGTCAAGCATTTTGTGCATCCCTCGGGATTAGTGGAGCTATGAAATTGTATCATTATCGTTGCTTGCTGCAGTACTGAACCACAAGGCAGGGCCTGAGAGAATATGCATGCATGTTTGTGCAATGACATTTTTAAGCCACGGTTCGCCTTTTCATTTCTTTATATCCTGCATACTAATCCAGCCCCAAAGTATTCGAGGCTGGCGCCCAGAACCAGAATTTCCTTCTGTTTTAAACAAGCTATTTAAGCTATTTCACCACAGCTCATTATTTACAGATAGGTGAACTGTTGCTTTTTGCTTAGACACATTTACAACTTCTGAAGGGAGAGGCAGACTTGCAGACTGCTGTGAAGAGATTTGGATTTCAACCTTTGTCTCCACGGCATGCCTTTGAAAAACAGAGCTATTGCGGACACAGGATTTGGCTCTGCAAGCACTAAAATGCACACATAAAGTGAAATAGCAGCATCAAAGTCATGGTTTTGCAATATCTGCGCCTTATTTAAGAATACGAGCCAGCCTGGAAGCACTTTATTTTAGGCAGATTTTTTTTTGACTTTGTTACAGAAAAGTAAACTTCAGGGCTCAGTAAGCACCAACCTGATGGGAAAGTCATACACCCATCAGAGAGAGAAGTGGGCTTGAAAGAGCCTCCCTTGACATGCTACAGAAGTTACTATTTCCTTGGAAGTCTCTATGTTAAAA